>JXXA01009941.1:0-25184 GCA_000956255.1 Anopheles punctulatus | reverse complement strand
ACTAAAGCAGACAAACGGCGATCATCCAGCTGCTTAAAACAGAGGCTTTGGCATACCATTTTTTGGTACCACTTAAAAATTGATTGATACTTAAAAATCGAAATATACATAGCGATTAGAACATGAACTAGAACACCGATAAGAACAATGATAAGCCACGCCCTCAAAGGACCACTCCCTCCTCCGAACGGTGTCTTCATTAGTGTTTGAAAAGCTTAGTAAACATTACATGTAATTGTAACTAAATATAATAAATGATAAAGAAATTCAAAATTTAAAACAAATAAAAATACCATAAATTACATCACACGCAGTGATTCTCCTATCAAATTTTGTAAGCTCACGTTGAGGGTGTTAGGGTATTGGGAGGGGATCACATGATTGAAATTGTACGAATTTTCATCTATTCGTCTCGAGAAAATTTTACCAACATATTTTTAAAAAATCAAACGCTATAAATTAATGAAACATTACTTATTGTAAGCGCCTCGGTGGTGTAGTGGTAGCGGCCCGGTGGTGTAGTGGTAGCGGGGCCGGTCCTTACACGACAAGAGCGGTACCATAATCCCACTCGGACCGTCTACCCCTAGCGAGGAGTGACTTACCAGCTATGGTGGTAAAATTAGTCTAGAAAATCTGTTAAATGACAGGCATGACTACGGTCGCAACGCAAAAAGGAAGAAGAATGTACAGATGTAAAATTATTTCCATCCGAACTAGGGATGATTGTAGAGTTTAGTATTTTAACAAGATTTGAGCATTGAGTAGTTGTGAAGCATAGTTCTATTTTACTCTACTCTTATGGATATATTCCTTGTGCCTTGTTCCTATTGTGCCGAATTCCTAATTCCTATTCAAAAATTTAAGCAGACAAAAATTTAAAATTTTTTTTAAATTTTTTCTGATTAAATTTTTGGATAGCAAAAATACTGATTCGTTGGTACTTTATTATGTCATTCTATTACGTAACAGTATAAACCAGGCTGTATATGCTCAAAAACTTATTCAAACTGGTATCGTTTCTAGTCGATCTTTATACTTGTTTTCGTGTTGTCTTCTTCTTTGAATAACAATCTCTGCCGTCAAGCCTGTATTAGTACCAGCTTTCTAGCCTTTTTTCATCATAGCAGAATTATAGTTGCTTTTGGCTGGGTGATTCCGATCCTGACATGTGAAAGATCGAGTCCGCTTCTGGCCTGGTGGTCGGTGGCTTCCTAAATTCCATTTATTGCGTTTTAAATTTTTTTATGGATTTAGAAAGCGTTCTTTGCTTTTTTTGAGTAAAGAAAAGGGATTGAAATACAATCGGAAAGAATGTGTGAATATGAAACCGAATTTTCAAAACAATCAAAACACCAACAATTGATGTTATGAATGAATCATCGTCTCGCCATGCTAGTTTTTTTAATATAATTTTGTAGTGATTGTATTTTCACTTTGTTACCTCGTCCTTAGAGGTCTTGAAAACAGTAAAACGAAAAAAAATGTAAAATTATTTTATTTATTTTAAAATCTCTGAAATGCTTAAAATATAAAAATTACAATTTAACGTTTACTAGCCTTTAAAAAAGTTGAATATCATTCTTTTGAATTAATTTTTTATCTAATAAATACGCTTGTGCTACTCCAGTTTCTAAGTTAAATGACTAAAGAGATGATCAAATGTCATAGATTAGTAATTGTTTGTTAATGGTTTAATTATTCACATCTTTCACATATTGTAGTGGAAAAAACCATTTTGAATTGAATTTGAATTTTTGAATTAAATAACAAAAATACTATCAAGTTTAATTTGCGCCTCGAACAAGCTGCAACAAAAATGTGATATTAATAAATCAAAACATGTAAAGTTTCTTGCGTATTACATAAATTAGATAATTTTTTAACATAAAACGAACAAACGATGCCAACTTTAATACATTTAATTTTACGGTGAATCGTAAGCGGGAATGAATGTGAGAATTAAACAAAAAGCACTTTAAACATCAGCGATCGTATTTGCGTACAAATTCGGTTTCGTATTCACATTGTTCGTTTCTTCTTGAGTTTGCCCCAATGTGCGTTGTAATCAGCTGTCGTGCGTACATATGGAAGCGCAGCGTTGTGTTTGGCGTTCAGTTTGTACGTCGGTGGCGGTGGAAACGGAGATCAAAAAGCGCTGCTCGGACGAGATAAACATCGGTTCCATTCGCCAAGCTGCTCTGAAAGTGTCTGTGTAACGTGGCTTTACCTATGGTAAATCTTATTTCAATTACGAGCGAAGATTGTGCCTTTAGCCCGGTGTAAACATGTGTGAATTTGGTGCGAAAGGAGCGTACGCGTTGGAGCAAGAGTCGATGGTTGACGACGACCTAAACAATAACATCCAGCTGATATGCCGGTGTAACGTGTTACAACAAACATGGCTAATGTAACAGGTTGATGTGTCTGCCCTGCCCAAAACTGTTGCATTTTACACATCGAGATTGGTGAGAGCCGATGATCGATTGCCGATTAAATCGTTCCCAAATATATTGCGTAATATGGATGATACCATCCGTCTTTATTTGGGACCGGGTGGCGGTGTTCGAACACGCATCGCCGCATGTCTTATAAAACACATGCAGGAGAAACTACTGTTAGTGTTAGTGCAGTGCAGTGGAAATCGTATGACATTCGAAGGGTTTCACATCCAACACCGCGAAGAGATTTTTTCTCCGCCCCATGATTACACATCGCGCAGGGCGCAGGGGCGCTTTGGCGCTACTGCTGCTCATTAAAAGTCGCACGGGTAGCATCAAGCCGAGCGGCTGAAGAAACCAGTTGACCCCAATTCTTAGCTGTTTCAATGTCGAAAGTGCACCATAATACTGTCCGCTTTCCGCGGCTGGCTGATACGCGTTTCGATGTGGTTGGTATGTGTAAAACATGTGCTGCTATATGTGTAGTGTAGAAACATTTTACACTATATCATCGCGTATTCTTACAAAAAAATTGAAAAAAAACAAACTGCTACTTGTTCATCCATTAATTTTATGTCTGTAATTGTACAGTGTTTATTTTTTGGCTTTAAACGCTCTGTCTATGTGATGGCCAGGCAAAGCGACCTTCGATCAAGCGATTGTCAAACAAAAGTTGCTGTTTAAGATTTTACACTACTACTACCCCGACCATGGAGTTCAACGTCCACGTCGCGCACGAAAACACGAAACACACACGCAAAATCCCAACGAGTTTCTGATTCAAGGTGAAGTGGTTCATGAAGCGTGCAGCAAATAATCCAGCCGTAAATGTAAATGTAATGTTGTCTTAGCAAATGTATGTAACATAAAACTGAACGATTGATTTTCGTACGAACTTCTGTGTAGTGAGAACAAATCCGTATTTTTATATTTTAATGTAAAAACGAATAGTTTGGCCACTAAACATAGTCGGCAAATTGTTATGATCCTCACGTCGCGTGCGGTAGAACGAGTGGAAGCTATTAAGAAGTTAAATTTGTCCAACCAATTACAGTGAATAGCAATGAATTGCCATTTCAACGGAACCTAATGAAAAATAATAAAATGCCAATAAAATTTCAAATCATAATCTGTATCATCGGGCAAATGAAGGTTATGTGTTTCAAATGGTTGAACAGTAACAGTCAAAGTGTGTAAGCATTGCATGGTTGCGTGGAGCGAAATAGTCGTCTACTACAGTGACGAACATTACAGTAAAACCCTCAGTAAAACAACTCTGTGGGAAGAGAAAAACATGTCTGGAAAACATTGCAGAAACATGTCAAGTTCAACTTCATCTTTTATACATCTTGTATTTATTTGGAATAAAAATTCGATAATTTCTTAATGATTATACGTTTTTCTTGCTACACTTCGGAAGCAATCTGGCCATGGGGAACACAAGTTAATGCTGCTCAGCTTGTTTATTATGGTCTTATCAATTTGACCGGCACTGCATATTCTTGCTCATAGATAGCACTAATAGATCAGTGCTCATGATGTAATGCGTGTGTGCTAGACATTGATAATGATTGGCCACAGTAACAGTTTAAATTTTCTTCTTTTACCAATCAGGTTGAAACCTATTTTTACCACACTTAAATAAATGCCCCTGTTGCCGGCTACTACCAAGATCATGCGGCAAATTTAATCATAAGTAATCAATTCGAACTGTTACTTTCCAGGCTCCGGTATGCTAGCTATTTATGAAAGTAATGCTTTGCAATCGTTATCGCCTATCGTAACCCTAAGCCAGTAGTTGATAATGTGTTGCTGTTACTTACGGACAGATTGCTGTGCTCTGGTATCTGAATTATCACATTGATGATTTTGTACGAAGCGGTCGAATGATCAGGTGCGTAAGGGCAAGCGCCTTACACATCGCTGGATGTGGGTTCGATTCTTCTGGTTATCTAGTAGTACACATCCTCCCAAAAACCCAATAAGTCTGTGCTAAATTCCATAACTCTGCAATGAAACTTGGAAGTGCTTGGATGACCTTCAGAACAATCGACAGTAAGAATCGCTTTGTTAAGCGAATTTAGTAATAATTAATACCAAAGATTTGGTTCTTATTTCAGCTAGTGAATGCCGACTGTTTTAGGATAAAAAACGAAACAAATTGAAAGGTTTTTTGGAACCTATATTTGATGGACGAGTAATTTGATGCAATATTGTAATTTATTACAATTATTATGTTTTAAGTATCTTAACTATCGGTTATTTCTAGGTAGAACAAACGGTTAGACCAAACTACGATGGTATGAATCAGCTCAGTCAAATCTGTAACACAAGGGACTTGTTCACGTTGTACCTTACGCCAAGAAAATGGTGGATAGTAATGCTTTTCTCTCAGCACATTGAATTGAACTTCAATCAATTCATTCCCATTCCATGTTTCGAATGAAATATTCAAGCCTTTGCAACATTTCTTTCCACCAACTGTGTTGAAGAATGAAATTGTTGTTAAAGAAGCAAACAAGGTTGATTATCTCGCATGGGTTATCAATAATATGTATTTACAAACAAACACCATTTGCCCTTTGGAATAGACCGGTGGATGCAGCTTTTTTCTATTATATATTTGCAATAAGCGTATTTTCATACGAAACCATTTGCACAACGTGCGAATTATGTTTTTTACAACACACATGTATGCGTTTTTTTTTGTCCAGCCAAAAACCAGTAAATTTTCACTTTTTGCAGAGAGTGTGTTCAATTGACAATTGCCATCTTCTATTTACCTTTATCACATTTACTAATTTCTTTGTCTATTTTACATTCGGAACAGCAATAAAAACTCCGGGAACTCGTTGAAACCACCGTTAATTGTGAAACACAGTTTGCAGTAATATTCAAGATGCAGTTGTTCAGTGCGCAACTGGCCGTTGCCGGCTTACGTCGGACGAACTTAGCTCGCCTGTGTTCCATTCAGAAGAATGGCTACGCAAGCCAGGTCGAGTACAAACCCATACGATCTGTGCTGGTTGCAAATCGAGGTGAAATCGCCATCCGTGTCTTCCGCGCCTGTAATGAACTGGGCATTCGTTCGGTTGCCGTGTACTCCGAACAGGACAAAATGCACATGCACCGTCAAAAGGCAGACGAATCGTATATGGTAGGGAAAGGGCTGGCCCCGGTAGAAGCCTACCTGAACATTCCGGAAATCATTCGTGTGTGTAAAGAGAACGACGTAGATGCTGTGCATCCCGGGTAATTATAGTCGTAATCGTATGACCCTTCGAAACATTCACTCATGCACGGACGCTGTACGTTCTTGTTCCAGATACGGATTTCTGTCGGAACGATCCGACTTTGCCCAGGCGGTCATCGATGCGGGGTTGCGTTTCATAGGTCCATCGCCTAAAGTTGTGCAGCAAATGGGTGACAAAGTGGCAGCACGAAAAGCCGCCATCGAGGCCGGAGTTCCCATTGTGCCCGGCACTGATGGACCGGTAACTACCAAAGACGAGGCGGTGGAGTTTTGTCGCAAGCATGGTCTGCCCGTCATATTCAAGGCTGCGTACGGTGGCGGAGGTCGTGGCATGCGAGTCGTGCGTAAAATGGATGAAGTGGAAGACAACTTCATGCGCGCCAGTTCCGAAGCTAAGGCAGCCTTTGGCAATGGTGCAATGTTCATCGAAAAGTTCATCGAGCGTCCACGTCACATCGAAGTGCAGCTGCTTGGTGACAAAGCGGGCAACGTCGTTCATCTCTACGAGCGCGACTGTTCCGTGCAACGGCGGCACCAGAAAGTGGTGGAAATTGCCCCAGCACCTCGCCTGCCCATTGAAGTTCGGGACAAAATGACGGAGTACGCGGTTCGGTTGGCACGGCACGTGGGCTACGAGAATGCTGGTACGGTAGAGTTCTTGTGTGACGAGTCCGGCAACTTCTACTTCATCGAGGTGAACGCACGACTGCAGGTGGAGCACACGGTAACGGAGGAAATTACCGGCATCGATCTGGTGCAGTCACAAATCCGTGTGGCCGAAGGCATGACCCTGCCGGAGCTTGGCTATACGCAGGACAATATAAAACCCCAAGGTTACGCCATACAGTGCCGCGTCACGACGGAGGATCCTGCCAACGATTTCCAGCCAAACACGGGCCGCCTGGAGGTGTTCCGTTCTGGCGAGGGTATGGGCATTCGTCTGGACAGCGCGTCCGCGTACGCCGGTGCGATCATATCGCCCTACTACGATTCGCTGCTGGTCAAAGTGATTTCGCACGCGTCCGACCTGCAGTCGTCCGCGGCAAAGATGAACCGTGCCTTGCGTGAGTTCCGCATCCGCGGTGTGAAAACCAACATTCCATTCCTACTCAATGTACTTGAAAACCAAAAATTCCTCAACGGCGTGCTTGACACGTACTTTATCGACGAACATCCGCAACTGTTCCGCTTCGCCAAATCGAAGAACCGTGCCCAGAAGCTGCTCAACTACCTCGGGGAGGTGCTGGTAAATGGTCCTACTACGCCACTGGCGACGAAACTGAAGCCCGCCGAAGTGCAGCCTCACGTACCGCAGCTGCCATTGGGTAAGTTGTCGCTTACACCTTCCAGAAAACGTTCGGTAACGTTTGGCGTTTACTCGTTGTTGCTGTGATTTTGTGTGCTATGATGTTATCCTTTTATCGCAAATGAATTACATATTTTCTTACTTGCTTTAATGGATTCTTTTTACGTTTTCTTTTTTTTGTTATCGTTTTTTTTTGTTTTTATTTATTTGTGTTTTGTGTTTCGTTTTCTGTACTCATTAACGATTTTTACTGTACAATGATCGGCTTTTCCAACATTCGGGTTGACAACTATGACGACGAACGATTATGACGACGGTCGGTGTGCTGCTTTTCGTGTACCCAACTATATTAAACCCACCAATTGTACTAATTCGAACACCTTGTGCCTAAAATTGACAACAAACACTCAATCCCAACGCACTTGGAAACCCTAGATCTATCACCGGAAGCACTGGCCGATGAGGAAGAGGGTAGAAGAAAAGGTACATTGTCTCGCTCTTGCTCTATCTATCGCTCCTTCTAGAATGTTAAGAGATGCTCGAAAAGATACTAATTGCTTGTTAATATGACCACACAAACACACACACACACACCCATACGCTCCGGACCGGCAACTTCGCAAACCGTAAGAGTGCGTTAATACTTTGGATACACAAACCATCGCACCCTACACCTACACCTACGCGACCATTTTGCACAAACAGATTTTGGTATCGAAAAACACTGGTTCTCTGTCTATCGTGTGTAATGTCGTTGAGGTATTTACGCTATGATTTTATCCTATAATTTTACATTTTTTTCCGTACGCTACTTCCTGAGAGGACGTTTCTTGTGTTAAACTATTAATCCACATAACTTTTTTGTCTATAAAGTTAGCTAAACAATAGTTTCGAATGGAATGAAGTTGTAAGTAAAGATTCTTCAAGCATTAAAAAACTGATAAATTCAAATTCAAAATTGCAATATTTGTACCGCTTGTAATGAACACTCCTAACACCCAATCAATAACAATCTTCGTACTGTTTTGCTCGCCCTAATACTTTCACCCACCAACATTACAAACGTGCGAATTTACACTTCCACTAACACTAATCCATAAACGAATTGCACACCGCACTGCACCGCACCGCACGTGCAACATTCGCTTTTTTCTGCTTGTTTTCACCCACAAAACACGAACATCCACGAACGCAGGAGCAGTTATTAATTGCGTACCCACAGTTACAGAGCCACCGCGTGGTTTCAAGCAGATTCTGCAGGAGCAGGGCCCCGAAGGGTTTGCCAAAGCGGTGCGGAGCCAGAAGAACCTGCTGCTGATGGACACCACGTTCCGTGACGCGCACCAGTCGCTGCTGGCTACCCGTGTCCGGACGCACGATCTGCTGAAAATTTCCCCATTTGTGGCGCACAAGTTTAACAATCTCTACTCGCTGGAGAACTGGGGTGGTGCCACATTCGACGTCGCGCTTCGGTTTCTGCACGAGTGTCCGTGGGAGCGGTTGGAAGAGATGCGCAAGCAGATTCCCAACATCCCGTTCCAGATGTTGCTGCGCGGTGCGAACGCCGTCGGCTACACGAACTATCCCGACAACGTGGTTTACAAGTTCTGCGAGCTATCGGTGCGTATCGCATGTCTCGGACGGCGGTTCCCGACTGTCCTTGCATATTGTCTGCTAATAGCGTACGATTTCCATTGGGTAGGTGCAATGTGGAATGGACATTTTCCGTGTGTTCGATTCGTTGAACTATTTGCCGAACCTGATTCTCGGTATGGAAGCGGCTGGCAATGCGGGCGGTGTGGTGGAAGCTGCCATCTCGTACACCGGAGATGTTAGTGATCCGAAGAAGACAAAGTACGACCTGAAGTACTACACCAACCTGGCCGATGAGCTGGTCAAGGCTGGAACGCACGTGCTCTGCATCAAGGACATGGCGGGGCTGTTGAAACCACAGGCTGCACGGTAAGCACACAGCCCACAGCCCACGGTGACTCTCGCCTTTTAGTCTGTGTGTAACGCGTTTTTTCTTTCTCATATGTTGCGCTCTTGCTAAGATTGCTCATTTCCGCCATTCGAGAGAGACATCCGGATGTGCCAATACACATCCACACGCACGATACTTCCGGAGCCGGTGTCGCGTCTATGCTTGCCTGTGCGGAAGCTGGTGCGGATGTGGTCGATGTGGCCGTCGATTCGATGTCGGGAATGACGTCCCAGCCGAGCATGGGAGCAATCGTCGCATCGCTGCAGGGCACCAGCCTCGATACGGGCCTGGGACTGCCGGATATCAGTGAGTACTCGGCGTACTGGGAGCAGACGCGCACGCTGTACGCACCCTTCGAGTGTACGACGACGATGAAGTCTGGCAATGCCGACGTGTACATGAACGAGATACCCGGCGGACAGTACACGAACCTTCAGTTCCAGGCGTACTCGCTCGGGTTGGGCGACTTCTTCGAGGACGTGAAGAAAGCGTACCGTGAGGCCAATCTGCTGCTGGGTGACATCATTAAGGTGACACCGTCGTCGAAGGTCGTCGGTGATTTGGCCCAGTTTATGGTGCAGAACCATCTGACAGCCGAGCAGGTGCTGGATCGGGCCGAGGAACTTTCCTTCCCGAAATCGGTGGTGGAGTTCTTGCAGGGAGCCATCGGTACACCGCACGGTGGTTTCCCCGAGCCGCTGCGTTCGCGTGTGCTTAAGGATATGCCGCGCATCGAGGGTCGTCCCGGGGCCCAGCTAGCGCCGCTCGATTTTGATGCGCTGAAAAAATCACTTCAGGAATCTCATCCGGATGTGCGGGACCGGGATGTCATGTCAGCGGCACTGTATCCGCAAGTGACGAACGATTTCCTTAACTTCCGCGACACGTTCGGCCCGGTCGATAAGCTCGATACACGCGTGTTCCTCACCGGCCCGAAGGTGGGCGAAGAGTTCGAGGTAACAATAGAGAAGGGCAAAACGCTTGGCTTCAAGACACTTGCTATGGCCGAAGATCTCACCGCCAACGGTGAGCGTGAGGTGTTCTTCGAACTCAACGGCCAGCTGCGCTCGGTGCTGATCCGCGACAAGGAAGCGGTCAAGGAGCTACACATTCATCCCAAGGCAACCAAGGGCAACAAGAACGAAGTCGGTGCTCCGATGCCCGGTTCCGTCATCGGTAACTATCGCGCACGCATGGCATGACGCAGGAGTGACCATCACATCGTCGAATCTTATACGTCTTCTTCGTTTTCTCTTCTCATTTCACAGAAATTAAGGTGAAGGTCGGCGATCACGTCGAGAAAGGACAACCGCTGATAGTGCTGTCGGCCATGAAGATGGAAATGGTGGTTCAGTCGCCCCGTGCCGGTGTTGTGAAGACGCTAGACATCAGTAATGGCATGAAGCTAGAGGGAGAAGATTTGCTTCTCACTCTCGAGTAAGATCGCAAGCAAACAAAAGCAGCAGTCGCACACGATGCCTTACGAAAAACGCTACTTACGTCCTCATCAAGTAACATGTACTAAGGACGCCCCGAGCGCTCCAAGCGCCGACACTTATGAGCGGAAAACTTTAACGAACTTATTTTATTAAAAAAAAAAATCTGTGTTCAGCGTCCAAAATCGTCATGCTAATGCGCGATTTTTACACGGTTTCCAACATCAATCAAGCACAAAACCATGCATCATGCCGTACTCTGTGAGAATGGCGATAATTCGATAGTATAGTTTTAACCCGCGAGCAAAGCTCGGCTATGTTTCATCCAACGATTGAATGTACACTATCTAAAGCATCACAATGGCAGCCGTTGGATGATGTTGCTTTATACACGCGTATCAAATTTCGTTAATCGCGCCACATGTTGCTTACACGCCAGGTTTAGTTTGTACGAGATTACAATCCGTGTTTTGTTGTTTGTAACGTGCTTTTTTTGTTTTTGTTAAATAAAATCAACTATTTTCAAACAAACCCCCTATTTTCAAACGATTTGCTTGCTGTGTTTTTTTTTCATTTATACATGCTATGAAGGAAGTGTATTAGTCACGCTTGCATGGGGAAAAACGGACGTTAGAAGAAAAAACAGTCCAAAACGACACACGAAATTTTGGCAGTAGCCAAACTGCTTCGTGTAATGCACGACACACGTTCAGAGGAAGCCCAGAACACGTCTCCAGTACTTCCTGTATGCAAGTATATAAAGCATCTATCACACGTAACATTTCCTTGGACAATCAACATTGAAAGATAACCATCGGCCATACCAGCGATAATTGATAGTGCACATCGAGGCATAACGATCGAATTTCTTCATACAACATCGAAAATAAGCATCACATCACAGCACACATTGCTCGATGACGCTCTATGTGATGGGATTATATGGCTTCCTAGCGTCCTACTGTATTGACACACATACACATACACATTAGCTCTCCTGCGAGCAAATAATTCGTAAGCTGCGCTGAATGGTAACGCGCGGGAAAAATCAAAAACATTCGTGTAGCTAAATCACACGCACCGGACTTTTCTTTCCACCCACCCAGTGTCCGATGAGTGTATTCCACTGTTCGTGGGTGCAGATAACATCGGACCGGAGTGGTGAGATTGCTCGCACAACAACCTTTTCCACTTGCTCTTGCCTTTTCAGACGGGTTGTGGCCCATTGTCGATCCAATCGATTGGAGGCGTACATTGCTGTAGACAGATATAAGAATGTTTCCCCGTGTAGTGCACCATTTTCGTTCGGTATACCCAGTGTCTCGCCCATTTCTCCGTGGTACGGCAGCTGCAGGTCTCATTATCTAAAGGCACGTAGCGCAGGATGGTGGTTCAGGAGCGGATGGCACGATGGCACCACGCGCTGAAATCACCGAAGCGAAAGCAGTGGTACACCCCGTTGTCCTTGCTCCTAGTGATACTGTGCATTTGTGATTTCACGATCGACAAAGTAAGATGCTCCGAGGTACGATCAACAATGGCCAGGCGTTACTGTCACAGCAAACATGCCCAGCAGCGCGCATGACATAGGTCTATCAACATTTTCAAGAACAGCTTACTGCCATTCCCATCCCCAGGCACCAGTCGCTGTCGCTGACACGTAATCCCCTTGCAAAGATCGTCAATGGGCAACCGGCACAGGCGAGACAGTTTCCGTGGCAAGCCTCAATCCGAGCAGCACTTGGACGCTCCGTAACAGTGTGCGGCGGGTCGCTGATAGACGCCCAGTGGGTGCTTACCGCGGCCCACTGTGCCAACGATTACACCGTCTTCCAGATAGGGTTCGGTTCGATTCACCTCAACATGGCTCGCTTGACAATGTCCACGGTTAGCAAGTTCGTCCATCCCGAGTTCGATCCGTGGAAGCTGACGAACGACGTGGCACTGATACGGTTGCCATCGCCCGTACCGTACAGTCAGGAGATCTATCCCATCCAGCTGCCCATCAACCTTTCCCCGTGGGATCCATACGTCGGTCGCCAGGTGACGGTGTCGGGATTCGGACGAACATCTGATGGTAGGTGGATGGTGTAGACCGTGATTCTAGGGACTCTACTACCTGGACCACTCTCTCATTTCAGCCATTCAATCAATATCCACCGTGCTAAAGTTCGAACGCATGCGTGTCATTTCGAACGCTGAGTGTATGACCGTGTACGGTGCGTCCATCATACGCAACACCACCATGTGCGCGGTCGGGTGGGAACGGCCGAACCAGAACGTCTGCCAGGGCGATTCGGGTGGTCCGATGGTAATGCAACACGAGGACCACGGCTGGATCCAGATTGGTATCGTTTCGTTCGTGTCCAGCCGTGGATGCAGCACTGGCGATCCCTCCGGGTACATTCGGACAGTCAACTATCTAAGCTGGATAGCTAAAATCACCGGCCTGAGGAACTTTGCCTCGGTCGTAAGCTAGTATCGGTTCGGTTGATTGATCATCTGCGGCCACCTTTTCTTTCACACCACCGATTCCTAGAGTAACGGCTAGAGAAAGGACACTAGCATCGTTGCAGCTGCAGCTGGCTCGCTGCTTCAACTACGTTTGGCACCCAAAAGGAAACGGCACATTTTTACTATCTACCCCAAATTCATTGTACCACCTACTAAATGTGTGGAGAGGATCGTTGCAACTTAGTTGATCATGTTATTGTGAGGAATGGAACGAAAATAAAAGAACTATCAATATTTAATACGATAGAGCATTTTTTACTTCTCCATGTCGTACGGCTTTTGCGGTCTTAGCCTGCGATAGAAGTTACTAATTGCGATTAACGCAATTTATGAAACCGAATCCACCGAAAGCACCTTTTTTTGCGCTACTGTTAAATGAAACGACAAAAATTGTAACCGTTTAACAGCGACAATTGACGTTTAGGTTAATCAAAATCAATTCATCTGGTGATCCTTCGGTGGAGCTTTGGATGATATCCTAGGATCTAATGGGTTTTTTGCCCGGAAGATGGTATTGTCATAAAATATTCATTAAACTCCGCGCTAGTATGCTGAGCTAACAACGTTTGATGATAGGGTTAGATCGTTTGAGTTTCTTACTAGTTGGTTCCATATGTTAAATGGTGCGCGTTGTTTGCCCGAATGCATCCCTTTTCCTGCCCAACATGTTCATTCCCTTTTTCTGATGGCTTTTTCAAGTGTTTCCTGTGTTTTTATTGGACGACCTACGCAATGGATTTGATCGAGGCTTTAAGTGCTGAACTGTTGCAGGTAATTCCATAAAATTATCATAAGTTTACTAAATTACTAATTACTCAAAATTTACAATATGACAAGTTCCGTAAACGATGTGCTAACTTCAATCCATTTATAAACTAACGAAAGTAGTCAGAACTTATAAAACTTTAGCGAACACAGTGAATTTAACACAAATTAATACAAATACCAATACAAAATACAAATTATTGTAAAAGCAAGAATTCATTAATGTTGGTTACTTACAAGGAAGCTTCATTTACTCACGACGAACGAACACAACTGTTATTTTCTCTATTTGGCCGCCCGATCGTGACTGCCGACAGCATCACTCAAGGAGTCCCAAGGAGCAAAACTCCTATCCACAACAACAACCACAAGGTTGTCCATGATTTTGTTGTTGTTGTGAGATTCATAATGGTGCCAATTTAGCTGCAAATATTGTTGACTTAATCGGAAATATTATATAATACAAAACCCTACGGGAGCGAATCGTAGTACGCCAGTAGGTAGGTATGATGGCTGCTGATGATTACTCATCCATAGTATTAGGATTATACAGTACGACTCATCGGCGTTACGTGCGGGATCCCCATTGTAACGATTGCTTAAAATGATCAATCATAAAGCAATTCGTACGAAATCATCCAACCCAAAGTAAGCGCAATTCCCCAAAACAAAAAAATATATGGCCAAACGATCAATCAATTGGAGCGGATTTTAGGTCACACCTTAACTACTGCCTTAATGGCCAACCAACAGCTGTTGTACTGGTGCAAATCATGGTGCTTATGAAGTCACTAATTAGAAAAATAATAAGAACGATTTGTTTGCTACTCTCTAAATGAATGTTTAGGTTTTCCGAAACACTGTGCCTAGAATAGTTGAAAAAATTTAAATATTTGAATATTTCTTTTCGCTTTTCGTAAAAAAGTATCGCCTGGTACTTTAACAACATGAAACGCACCTGAAGCGCTTAGCAGGACACCTAGCTAAACGGAAACTGCACTTGGCTAGGTGCCATGCTTCTTAGTGCTGAATTGTTGAATGAAACTAAAAGTGTGAATGGAAATGCATTTAGCACGCATTAGTAGCGATGCATTAGCAGCGAACAGCGTTACTATAGCATACCATCTAACGCCAGGTGTCTTGCTACATTGTGATTGATCTCTTATCGTACGTGCCATACATACAACACCGACAATATCGAATCGAAGACATTTCGGGTCGGAAACATGATTGATAAAAGCAACGGTCCCGTTCCGTGGACAGTTTTACCAAAACACTTATCGCACGAAAAATGCGACCGTCGGACGACAGTGAAACGCCATCAGAGCGTGTCGTATATAAGGCACTGTTTCCCGATTGACCTCCAAACACAGTGTGTCTAGTGCTTGGAACCGTTAAACCGATTCGAACGTTGAGGTCGCTTTCCAGTGGACTCGTAGTCGCGTTCATTATGAAACAGTACGTTGGATTACTGCTAGCGCTCACCCTGTGCTGCGTGTCCTCGTTGAAAGTGAGTATATGCGGGCAAACGCGCATGTTTGACTCGATAAACATCATGCGGCAAAGTTAAACCGTGCTCGTTCCCCTCCGGCACAGATTCAACCAGATCGCAGCCAGCGCATTGTCAATGGAATAAATGCCCCCAACACACCGTACAATGCGTACGTGCTGTATCTGAACTCGGGCAACGCTGGTTTCTTCGGCGGCGGTTCGCTGATCTCGGACCGGCATGTGCTGACCGCGGCACAGAATATTGCCGGCTACATTCGCTGGGAAGTTAAACTGGGAGGTACCGTGTTCGGCCAGCTCAGCCAACAGATCTCCACGCAAGCTGTTGCGCATCCGAACTACAACACGGCGAACCGTGCCAACGATATCGGATTTATCGTTCTACCGCAACCGGTCACCTTCACCGCACTGATCAGTCCGATCCAATTGCCTCCAATCGGACGCGAAATGCCGTATGAGAACGAAGAAGGTATGGTAGTTGGATTCGGATTCAACACCATCGGAGGTATGTATTGGAATTCAAATATATGTCATATATATATAAATATATACTACACAACATTCGATTATTCTTTTCATACCTCCCACTACCAGGTGAGGTGCAATCCGATTTCCTGAAAGTCGGCTTCCAGCGAGTGATCAGCGATTCGCGTTGCGTTGGATTCTATCAAATCACGCTTCCGAACCATTACTGCGCCGAAGATGGCCTCCAACGGTCCAACGTATGCAACGGAGATCTTGGAGCTGGATTCATCGTTTCGGATCGCCGTATTGACATCCTGGTCGGGGTGGCCTCTCTCATTACTGCTTCGTGTGACGCCAACACACCAACCGGATACACGCGCGTTTCCCAGTACCGGCAGTGGATCCGTGAAAATACTGGCGTTTAAGACCGGAGTCGCCGTACGCTTGTGTGTTTTAGTTTTTGACTAAACATTTTTTCGGCCATTACACTTAATAAACTAAAGTTAACAGACGGAAGAAGCGGAAATCTATCTTTCCTTTTTCACGAAACGAACAGTTGCCTACTTTCCAGGCTGCCCATTGTCGCATTCGTTAAACGTTGCGTTGATATCCTAGCCATTTTGTCAAACGATCATCATCATATCTCGGGTATCGAAAAAGTCTTATTACTCATCCCAAAATATTCTCTTAAGGTTAGGATCAGCTCCACGGACCAGATCCCAAAGACGCACGAACAGTCCTTTTCTTTAAAAGCATTGACTTTCGCGGTTATATCTCGCGTTTTAGTATCATTCGACTTTTTTTACATTACCATAGTTTTGTTTAAAAAAAACTCCTCGCAAGGGAGAGACGAGCTTGATGGAATTGTGGTAGTTAACGTTTTGAGTAAAATACCATCCGTAGATTTTTGCCGCTTGTATGAAAGTTTTATAAAAGAAAGGGACGATAGTCATAACAGATTGGCTGAGTTTAAAAGTCGGCGCAATCTGCTATCCATCCGGTTGGTAAGTGTTGTCCTATGTCGATATTCTTCTTCGCCCAAGATAAATGAAGCTATAACAAGGTGAGCTAAAACCAAAATGTTTGTTGCTGGCCGCTACGAAGTCAATAAAAAGATTAAAAAATATTTCCTAACTTTTTGTTGGAGACAGCTCAACTCTGCTTTAATAAATTTATGCGTAGCAAGCTGTGTCGGATCAGTTGCGAATATTCTCAATACGCTTCAGTAGCGAATATTCCTCTTCGTGGGCCATTCAAAACAACATAAATGCGTTTATCGCAACAAAGTCAAGGTAGCTGATTGATTAGGATCACCGAAAGAAAGGCGCGTTGGAAAAAGTGAATTTTAAAGAGAAAACTCAACCCATTTAGAAAAGGTACTCTCCGGATGAATCAGAGATTCAGAGGACAATTTTTGATGCTGTTAACCATTTAAGGATACATAAGGTAAATTCAAAGTTCATGAGGAAATTTTGTTAGCAGTAAGCATTAACTTTATAAGTGATAACGTTCTACTTAACATACGTGTTTTTATTTACCTTTCATACCTGGCTGTCTGGATTATTTGCAGCTGTGTAGCCATTCGCCAGTTTGGGTTTCTTCTACAGAGTTCAAATGAAACATTTGAATTAAAGCTAATTTCTCATTTCGCTATCATTGCACAGTAAAGTATCTCCCATTTACACATGATGAACATTTTATCGATTTCAATTTTTATTTCTATACATTACAGTATTAATTCCGATTCAAAATGCTGTTGTATCTATGTAAAAGAATTCTTTAAACAGTACTGAGTGAATGTTCGTGCCTCATACACGATCCTCCAACCCAGTGCCTGTGCTCTGGTAAAATTAAAGAAAATATTAGCAATCTTCAATCGAAAGCTAGTGGAAGCTTCCAAAATGCACCATCCAGTTCCACTTCCTTCAATGCTAACATGTAATTGTGTACCCTACCGAGTTGGTGGGATTTACAAACGCCATTAAGTCCTTTCTATGGAATCTAAAACGATAGCTTATCCTAATGACACCGAGCTTCTTGTCTCACATCTAAATGATTGCAAGCAAAACCATTGATCATTCAACAAATCGTTAGTATCAGAAGTAAAACGAATGGTATAACCACATCATACCATTTAGGATGATGTCGTACCTCTTAGCTGTTTGGTACCTCTTAGCTCGTGTGGGGAGGGAGATGGATGCTTACCTCATTCTGCAACGTCTCCCTCGGAGATGCTCTTATCTTTCTTCTTTTTCTTTTTCTTCTTTTCTGCCTTCGAATCATCTTCACCCTCCGCTTGATCCGTCGTTTGCATCGCCTCGCCACTTTCACCGTTATCCGCAACCTCACCGTCCTTCGGTTGCTTCTTCTTTTTCTTCTTTTTCTGTTCCTCGCCTGACACGACCGGCTGGTCGGGAGCGCTGGTATCGCCAACGCTTAGTTTGCGCTTGCCGCCAGTAACATCATCGCCCGCAGCGGTTCCATTTCCGTTCGCTTGCGATGCCCCTCGATTGAAGTCGGTGTAACTGTTGAGCCAATCCTTTGGTGTGTTTTCGTTCGGCTTACCGTACTTGTCCAGTTTTCCCGATGCGATCAGCTGTTTCTTCATCGAAGCCTTCGGTCCGAGACCCCACTTGCGCGGGTACGTGTCGCGCTCCATTATGACGCGTTTAATTTTCGCAACGACTCCATGATCGCAGCCGGCCATCGTGGCCGTGGTCATTAGAGCGATACCCAGTGCGATTGCTTCGCCCTTTGTGGTCACGATCACGATCTCTTGATCGAGCTCGATTCCATCCTCGTACCGCAGTACGCCGGGCAGCAGAATCTTTGCCCCGTAGCACACCGCATTCACCGAACTATCTTTCATGATGATACGCTTGTGACCAACGAGCAATCCCTCCAGGGGCTTTATCACGCGGCGCAGCATTGATTCGTCCTTGTGATTATCGTACAGGTACTGCGCGTCGAGCACATCGTGCATCGTCACCATACCGTCTTTTTCCGACTGGATGCCGGACCGGACACGACGAAGCTCGAGCATTTGACCTCCAACGCCCAGCACCAAACCCAGGTGGACGCACATCGTCCGAATGTACGAACCGGCTTCACAACTGACCCAAAATACGCCAATATTGCGCTGGTCGTTGTAATCCAGCAGCTTCGAATCGTACACGGTTCGCACACGCAGCTGGCGCTTGACAGCCGATATTAGTGGCGGTCGCTGGAACAGCGCGCCACGAAGCTTTTCCAGCCCCTGTGTTACTTTTGCGATTTTTTCCACCGCGGAGTGAAGTTTGAAAACGGCCACGTACTCCTTACCGGCGCTCTGCTGGCTCTTTACCAGACGCGTCGCGCGATTGATACACACGATCAGACAACCCGTCACCTTCGGGTCCAGCGTGCCCGAGTGACCGGTTTTGTTTACCTTGAGAATTCTCTTGATCCATGCCACCACTTCGTGAGAGCTAGGGTTCGATGGCTTGTCCAAGTTGATGAATCCGGCAGACACATAATCGGCAATCTTGCGATTTAAGGGCGACGATCCGAACGGGAGCGGTGTGTAGTGGTTTGTGCGCACGTTCAGGCGATCAAAGTGTTTCAAAAGGAGTGGCCAATTGGAGGTATCCAAGCTGGCGATGGCCTCCGAGGGCTTTAGCTGGAAGTCACCGGATTTCTGAATTTCACCCAAATTCTCGATCGCTCCCGGTTCCTGCTTGATCTTTTTCTTATTCTTTTCCTTCTTGACAGGCGACGATGGTACATCTGAAAGAAATTCGATGGTATATTAAAACAAAAAACAGAAACTAACCATATCCCCAAACCGAATGTACTTACCCACTTCCATGATGATACAAGTTTTATGGTTCTTTACTTAAAAGAAACACGCTTCAATAGGGTGGACCTATTAAATAATTACAAATCAAACAGGCGCACTGCCTCGACCACGCGGTTGTTGGTTTTTTGTATTATTAAACACGCCGGGAAATTGATTGACATATGATCAATTTGAGGTTAGAAAAACATGTGACAAATTCAAGGCTGGTTCAGAAACGGTTATGTCATTCCAAACAAATTGTTTCTGCTTCTTCAGAAAAAAGATTGAATTTTCGACGTCTGGGATTGTCATGCTGTGGATATGTGTTACCGATTATAATTGTTTATCTGCATCGGAGACATTTGTTTTTATACCAAAGGAATATACATCTTCAATCAAAAGTCTCAATTATCTGTTCAGATGTAATTTTTTATCGATGGCATTCTAAAACATGAACGTTTCCTTAATATTTTGCTTTTTATAGCTTTTATGAAAAATACGCATGAGAACACCAGCAGCTTAAATCTGCTCAAATAAATTGAGCTAACTTTATTAGACCATTTTGTATATTGAAATTTGATTTTTTTTTCTACTCATAATTCAATCAAGATTTGGGTCTGTCGATATTACCGCAATCTTAGGAAAAAATAATGATTTGATTCATGGGAGAGGAGAGGGGGTTGAGTTTTTGCTATTTCAAATTCCAGAAAATCTATTCATTTCATCCAGATTCCATCTTCTTATACAGAAACAAATGAATAAACAAATTAAAAAGAAAGCAACATTTATATCCTATGCTTGGTATCGTATTAAATGGCGGTGGGTTTTTCATCTCAATTCTGGTGTTTTGTACCTGTATATTACTCATAGGAACACAACTGTCAATTTTGACATATGCACATATCTGCTTTGTACACACCTTGATTCTGACCTCAATATAAACAAACAGAAAACCCAATTAAAAACTTTTCTGCATCTGGGTGAAAATCCTGCAATCCTCTGCAATTATCGCAGTAAGTGGATTACTTACCGCTTTACGCGCCGTGTTTATGTAGTAATCATATTTAAAACAGCAGGGACATAGTTAAAAAAACGGCCGGACATTTACTCAAGATGCCAGCCGACAACGATCACCACGAGCCGGAAACTCCGGCGACCCAACGCTTGACGAATGATGATTTCCGTAAGTTGCTCATGACACCCCGAGCACCGGCTGGATCAGGACACACGGCCGGATCGATCCGAGATGCAATGTCCAAGGCATCGTCCGGATCGTCGGCGGGTGCAGCTGCGACTCCAGGCTCTTCATCATCTTCTATGAAACCACCGTCATCGGAAAGGCACGAGGCACGACGGAAGAAGAAAAACTTTTATGCACAACTGAAAAAGCAGGAAGATAACAAGCTGGCCGAGCTGGCAGAAAAGTATCGCGATCGGGCACGCGAAAGACGAGACGGAGCAAATCCAGACTACCAGAATCTGGACTCCTCCAGTTCGACGAGCGCCTATCGAGCGGTGGCCCCGGATGCCAAGTCGGGTATGGACGCAGCGGAACGACGTCGACAACAAATTCAAGAATCCAAGTTCTTGGGTGGTGACATGGAACATACTCACTTGGTGAAGGGTCTTGATTATGCGTTGTTGCAAAAGGTGCGCAGCGAAATTATGGCCAAAGAGCACGAGCAAGAGGACGAGATGGAAAAGCTGGTTGATATTGAGCCAACGGCGGAAACGGTAACGGCGGTACCGGGGGCAACAGCGGCAATTCAACGACCTAGTGCGAGCAGCGGCGCGGATAAAGAACAACAGGACGAGCTGGAATTCCGTACCGTGATGGGTCAAAATGTTTATAGAATTTTAGAAAAGCATCGTTCGCGTACGATCGAACGTAATGAAATGTTTGCTCCTGGTCGTATGGCATACCACATCGAGCTGGAAGATGAAAACGTCGATTCCGACATTCCGACCACCGTGATCCGATCGAAAGCCGAAGTGCCGCTGGACGTAAACGATACACAAACGCTTACCACGAACGACATAGTAATCAACAAGCTGGCTCAAATATTGTCCTATTTGCGACAAGGCGGAAGGGGCAAGAAAAACAAGCGTCGCGACAAGGACAAGCCGCTCTTTAAGCTCAGCGATGAGCCAGGCAGTAAGGGTATGGTGGATGATTCGATTTACGGTGACATTGGGGAATACCAACCAAGCCGTCGGTATGAAGATGTGGCCGGATCGTCCAAACTTGAAGGGAACACGGGTCGTCACACTTACTTCAAGAAGTACACCGACGATGCTGCCCCAGAGCATGATGCCACCGCTATTCCGGTGCTTCCCGCACCACCGAAACTATCGGCGCAACTCATCACCAAGCTGACGGCGGAACCGGAGGGATACGCCGAATGTTACCCCGGATTGCAAGAGATGAACGATGCGATCGACGATTCGGACGACGAGGTAGACTACACCAAAATGGATCTCGGCAATAAGAAGGGACCGATCGGGCGGTGGGATTTCGACACACAGGAAGAATATTCCGATTACATGAGCAGCAAGGAGGCACTACCCAAAGCCGCCTTTCAGTACGGTGTGAAAATGCAAGACGGGCGCAAAACGCGAAAGCATAAGACGGAGAAAAACGAGAAAGCGGAACTGGACCGCGAGTGGCAGCAGATTCAAAACATCATCCAGAAGCGTAAGGCCAAGTCGGGAGGGGACGACGATGTTGACTTTAAGAAAACTAAATATTGATATATGAATGAAAACACACCGCTGCACACCCGTTGGCACATACGCTGTGTTGAAATTTACTAAACTTATTGTATAACCGTATGCGGATAGTCTGTTCCAGCTTGTGGGAGACATGCCCAGTTGGGTTGTTTATAACGGTACCCGTTTAATATCGTCTTAGCATCCAAAAAGCGATCGATTCGATAACTATATAACCATGTTTTATTACTCTTTTCACTATCATAGTAAGTACAATATGAATAACCATTGTATAAAATACTTGTGCTTGGAAAAATAATTTGCTGGAATAAAGGATGCATATCATCCATCACCCTCGGTAAAGCTAAATGAGCGAACTGTTCTCGGGAACGTTTATAGCAACCCTGGCATTAAAATAGTTTAAAACAAATGCACAAAGGCACGGTTGTCTTTTGTATGAAGAAATCGTCGGTTTGTTCGGTGGCCCATAGGCACTGACGATGTAAGGCACCATCGTAGAAAAGGCGTAAGATGCAACGAAAGCTCGCATCAGCACGTTGTCGGATCGTTGTCTGCAAGCATTTTGTATTTTGTCCGCGTTGCTACCAGCGCGCGATGTTGCCACTCAGCGTAGCGTAGTGTATGCATGCGGGCATGCAAAATTGTCCCTCACGATTTGACGAAATGCGCCGGGTTCAGGAAATGGTACATTACACCGGCACCCATCAGCATGAAGTAAACCGACACTGCGCACCACCACAGCTTCTTCTCCCAGGACTCAACTTTCAGATTACGCAGCACGCCAATGCCAACGAGAAAGCCCGCCAAAGCACCGCTTGCATGCGCGATGTAGCCCACCTTGTCGAACGGATCGTTGATGCTGTTGTAAATCGAAACGCCCAGGTCGGTAACGCAGAAGACTAGAAATACAAACAACTGCACGATGGCGTACTCCATTTGCTTCCAGTTCTGCGTAAAGGAAAGGATAGAGAACATTACGGTCTGTTACGGACTGTTTTTTTTCTCTCTATGAAAGAGCATTTTTTCTTCTTTCTCACCATAACAATAGTTGCAATATGGGCGGTAATAAGCGCATACACACCGCCGGAGGCGCCCGCGAGGAATACGCGCGGGGTAAACAGTGAGGTTCCCATCGAACCGGCGATGACACCGGCGAGGTACACCAACGCGACCCGCCACCAGCAATGCACCAATTCCAGCGCAACCCCGAGAAATATTTGCACCAAAAGATTCATGACCAAATGCATAAAGCTGAAAAGCAAGGCAAACCAATATCCCACATCATTTACGTACATGTTCATGGAAAATATTACCGTTGACTCACCCAATGTGTACAAACATGTAAGTCACAAAGCGCCACACCTCGTGCCGGAGGTGTGGATTGTAGATAAATAGTGTTGCCATTGGTCCGTTTGTGCTAGTGCCATTTTGACTAATAAAAAAAAGTAAACAAAACGGTTGTATTACACATCCATCAATATTCGTTCATCACACAAGAAATCTTACTCTTGCGTTTTTACGATATCAATAACGAAGAAAATAATTTCCATGATCGAAAAGATGATCATCATCAGTGGGGGAGGCCAAATTTTCATGCTTTGTTCATACTCGCCATCTGAAAAAGAAGTTTTTTGTTAATTAAATGTTATGCCTGCCAGTTATCGATTTCAGCAAAACGCATACACATCAATCATGCCGTTATCTTTCGCTACGGTGCCGTTTTATAGTTCGGTTAGTGTGAATCGACATTATCGCTCTACACGATGGAGCAAGATTGTACGAGCATTACCTTAATTCAATCGAACATTACATATGCTTTTATGAAAAAAGGAACATTTCTTAGTTAGGAAACAAATGTCTATTAAAACATTTGCTAGTTTACGCAATCAGCCAACCGAAACCATGACAGCGAACAAAAGGGAAAAGCGTACATCGTACACTGCGTTTCTTATGTTGAAAAACACAAATGCATTTACGTACCAATTACATCCGCTTCTTCCTCGCTTCGCTTAGGCACGACTAATTTGCAGTACTTGATGCACATGTCGGAGAAAAACAACGAATGATCGATGCTCAGTTTGAAAAATTCTTCAAAATCGATACGGCCATCGTTATTGGTATCGGATAGTTTCAGCAGCTGCTTTGCACATATCGGAGGCATATCAGGGCACTTCTTTTCGTTTATCAAACATTTCATCTCTCGTATGCTCAGATAGCCGTCCCCGTCGGTGTCATACTGCAAACAAGAGAGTACTAAAGTTAGCTACACTTGGACTCGTTAAACACGATGTTTCAAGAAAATGTGCGAACAAAACTTCTAATTAATACTGCCCAACCGTGGAGCTTCATTATCACCTTTTGAAAGAGATGCCGTAAATATTGCCGCCTATCGGATTCCTCCCGCGTGTTGAGGCGCCGTAAGGGAATCGCCTGTTGCTCCGAACGGTCCATCTTGCACTGAATATGTATTACAAGTAAAGGCTGGAACGGATATGTTTCCACAGCAATGTCCACAGCAGCGTTAAGCGGTTTTCCCCCAATATCCTTACCGGGAGAACTTTCTACTTTCCTATTGCCAAATCAGGCCACTTGATCGTGATTTTCCACCTCGAAAGTCAATGAATCATCCGAACGCTACACCTAGCATTGGATGGCACTTCTCAAATACCCCGCGTAAGCGCTTTTATCACATCACACGGGCTTTTTTCACCCCGTTCACCGTTTGTTTATAAATTGGCCAGCGACCAAGGTTTATCTTTACTTCTTTGACAACACAAATGAAGAACTTCAGGGCTGTCAATGGGCCTAAACCACTTTTTTATTGTTATTTTACCAACAATAGTTACGGAATGAAGTTTGTGAAATTTGTCAATACAACGATTACACGATACAACATCCAGTACAGATTACAACGATACAACATCCAGTACAAAATGCTACATACAACATGAAAAAGCTGTTTAT
>JXXA01009940.1:0-34265 GCA_000956255.1 Anopheles punctulatus | reverse complement strand
AAAAATTGCAAAGAATTGGTAAGCGTTGCAGGTGGTCGCATCTTTGCGCAAGAAGCAACGATTAAACATTCGAGCTCACATTTGATTCTCTGCCCAAACAGATCGAGCATGCCATGAAGCGCGAGAAGAGTGCGTTCGATCACATAAACACGGACTGGAACATACATGACGATGGTTCGACAGACTTTTCCGACGACGACACGGCGCTGATGGATGAACGTAAGTCGCGATCCCGACCGCCTAGCTTTGTCGGCGGTGATTCACCGGTTGCGCTTCGCTCTCGGTCGTCGACGTGCGACTCTATACAGAGCGGTTCCAGCCCGAGCTCGAGTTGCAATCCGAACGCGGTTCGTGATCAACGGCAAATACCACCGATCCCATCCTCAGGTACTAGTCCGAAGCAATTCAATACATCCGCAACGTTCTCCTCGCATTACGCGCCCGGTAGCGGTGGTGGCAGTTCGTCCATTGCTGGCTCCTCCCTGCCCGCGTCCGGTTCTAGTCCAATATCCAGCAGCTCCAGTGGCATCACCCGTCAAGGAGGGCCAACGTCCTCTTCGAGCGCTGTTGCTTTTAGTGCGTCTTCAAGTAAAAAACCTTCATCTGGTTAGTGATGAATGTTTTTGTTTTGTTTTTTTTACGTTTTTTTGCGTTACCACACACCCGGGATTTTCCCAACATGCGCCAACATGTGAGTGTTTTCTGTTTTGTTTTGCAGTGAATTTAGGTTCGCTTAAGAAGCGCACGGCACCGGCCCCACCGCCAACGACGTATGGTACACTACCACACGCACCGCGCCACTCGCAGAACATGGAGAACGAGTTGTTTGGCGTTGCATCGCAGCACGGTTTGCACGGGCTGCATCACCATCACCATCCGGACATGTACAGCACGCTGCCCCATCTGCGAGGCTCGGATCCGGCTGGCAATAGCGGTGCGTCGGCGGGAGGGCCACTGCTGTCGAGCGAAATGCGCGGCGGATCCACAAAGTCCATGCAGGCGCAGCTGCACTTTGACAACAAAATATTTGACCGATACGAACCGTACAACACGTCCGCCGCGAACGTCAGTGTCGGTAGCGTTGGGGCAGGTCGCGATTCAAACTTCCTCAGTACTTTCACCGGCGGTCACAAGCGTTCTCCGAGCGGAGAATCACTGGGACGCAACTTGGGTAGGTGAAAGTTCTTCAGCGTTTGTAGGCTAAATTTTACTATTATGTATCGCACTAATATTTGCAGCTGGAGCCAAACTGGTGCTCCCACCTGCCGGAGAAATTCCACAGCTCAAGCCTGTGTCAAATCGTCCCAAGCAACCGATTCCTGCACAGGTTGCCGGAACCGCAAATGCCAGTGCAGGTACGTTTATGCTGGAAAACGTTCTTAGACAGAGGCAGTATTAATGCTTTGTTTGTGTACCGCTTTAGATAAATTTATTTCCAATGGACAATCAAATGAAAGCTTGTCTTCTATCGACGATACCATCGTCATGAGACGGAAGGTAAGCATAGTTATTGGGTAGATTGGTTGTACTTCAAGTTAAATTCATTTCCTTTCCCTTCAATTTGCTTCGCTCAATTTGTGTAACAACAATAGACTAAAGGTCCAGCAGACAGTGCGGCGTACGAAACAAGCTTAGACAGTAACTTGAGGGGCACGGGCTATGCGGACTATGACACATCCGGTATACGAGTAAATACTTTAGATAATTCCGCTGCGTCCTCATCGGGCGGTAACATTGATTCGCCCAACAGCAGCTTCAGCCGCAACGATGTTAGTGGTGGAGCCTCCTCTACCGGTTTGGATTCGTTCAATCTCTCTAACCGAAGTTTCGTAAGTATAGTAACCATAGCAACGCTGGGACGTCTTTATGGAATGGTGATAAATTTGGTGTTGGTGCTTTTTTCTTCTTCTTTTTTCTAGACTGGAGTGTTGCGGCGATGCCGAGCACTGTACGATTGCAATGCCGATAACGACGATGAGCTCGAGTTCAAGGAGGGCGAAATATTGCTCGTCTTGAACGAGCGCACCGATGACGAGAACTGGATGGAGGGCCAAATCGAAGGAGACAGTACGCGGCGCGGAATGTTTCCGGTCAGCTTTGTGCAGATGATAGATGAGTGAGTGGTCGCCACACAGGTTCTGCAACACGCCAATCGAATGCTGTGAAACGGAAGCGCCGAACGCCGCCACTAACAATTTAAATTTTGAGTGCCGTAGTGCACTACCGTTCCTAGTCCCTCGCCAACCAAAAGCTTGACGGAAATGGGCGTGAGTGCCGGTTTGCCGTTTTTGGGAGTTGTAGTTTTTGTTTTAGCGTTAAAGCATCAAATCACTACGCATCTTCTTCAAGCATTTGTCACGCGATCGTTTGACTAAATTATTATTATTATTATTTTTTTATAACTTTACGGTGATATTTACACGAATTGAAACGAAATATTCAAGGGATGAGCTTTCGTAATCTATGATTATCTGCTGTCACATTTTTTTTCTTATTTATTATATTTCACGCATTGAATTCATTCGTTCATCACGGTTGTAAAGGTGATGTGTATATTCGTGACGCTTGTATGCAAAATTACGCCCCACTTAAATCCCGACGTAACGGCGACGTAATCGTTTGAACATCCAGTAACGCGTAGGATAAAGCAATTAATTTTACCGACAAATCGATTCGAGAATGTTGTTCATTGCAGAAAACCGTTTGTCCAGGTGGATAGAAAGATGAACCAAAAGAGAGATCGTAACTATATTACTGTAAGATAATAAATTCCATTATGTATTAGCGGAGCGTAATGACTATTACATATGCATTTGCAACCACCATATGTAACATACATAGTATAGCGAAATATGTGTAAGTTTTGCCAAGTAAAGGAAATAATGAATGAATGATTGAATATCTTATTACACTGATGTTAAAGTTGATTGACATAAGAGTTGCTGCTGAACTAAGATGATAACTATATTGTATTACTTCAATCAAAATGAAAGTACCACGTGCCAGTATGTATAAACAAAAAAAAAGAACTAAACTGAGAAACAAATACAAATCTACTGAATATAGTATGCAAAGAAAAACCGAACATCAATGAACTCTAAGGGTGATTGTTTAGTTCCCATTCCAATCAGTTACCTCCAACGCGCGCCGAGTAATGTGAAAATTCAAAACAACACTACTTTATGCAGTATGCAGTTCTCCATTTCAATACCACTTGTCAGTTCCATGAATCGTATCGATTTTTTAACGAGAGAACGTGTTTGTTAGTACAGTAAAAGAAAAACTACTGCCAATTGATGGAATGGAATCGACAAACTTTGGATGAACAACATCCTCGCGAGCATTCTTCAGGTGCCACTGCACTTGCACTCGAGGGCAGTCACAAGATAGTATTTCACGGTGTACTCCTGAGTCAACATAAAACAAGCATACACAAAATAAAGTATAATCATACCAAAATCAACATACAGCAATGCAGCTAATCGTTACTGAAATTATAATAGTATTTATAAAATAGCATGTTAAACATATGGTAATGTCGTAATGTCGGAAACGGTGATTCTATAGATTAAATGTACAAAATTCAATGTTAGATCGGAACGTCTCACGTGGTTTGGTTAGTCAATTTACTTCATCCGAAAGCAATTCGAAAACCATGCTTACGCTCTATCTATATGCGTTGTGAATGGTATGCCATTAATTATGAACTATGCTAATATACAATGGTTACGCAGAAATCTTAATTAATCTTATTCTATCAGTGAGAATTCGGATTTTGTAACATGCTATGTTAATTGTAAGTCATTTTTATTCAATTTAGCGTGAAAAAGTATTCGCCATTGGAACGCAAATTGGACCAAAATATTGTTTTCGAAATGACCACTTTTACATACTACTTAAATATCTGTGCATTTCATTGCACAAAGCGATTAATTTGAACCGTTACAAGAAATCAATGTTTGGAACTATTCCACGCGGATCGGGTAAACGGTACGGCAGTTCTACCTTTCAAGAGAGCGTTATAAACGCGCGGTCCACAGACGCGAGAATGACACTTTGTTCAGCGACGAAATTGTTAACCCATAAAAATCGCTTCCGAACGAGTGTAGCGAATGTTTGGTGTGTGGTTTTAGCGGATTTCCTGCAACAGATAGCGAAATAGCAAAGTTATTCTTACCTTACCAGTGTCTATTCTAGTGGAAAACGATCTGTATGTTTGCACCGACCTTGCCTAGCAACGGTGTGAGCCAGTTTAGGTGTTTTGCGGTACCACCGCCATCGCCCGATCATTTTGTTTCTTTTTTGCTTTCAATTCGTTGAGCACTCGAGGATATAGTGCTAGGGCTCAGTTTGATTCGTGTAGCAAGCAAGCCTTCGTGCGGAGCATCGTTACGAAATATACCGAAATATCCATCGAGGCTGCATATTGTTGCAAATTGTTTTTTTTTTCTGCATCGTCGGTGCTGGTCCGTAGAAAAAAGCAGAACGCAAAATAAGCAAAAGCAGAACTACCGCAGCGCAAGCTGTCATCAGAGAAGGAAGCTGCCAATTGGTGGAGTTTGAAAAATGCATCACACCGAAAATGATCGAAAACGGGCCAACTTTTCCGCTCTCAGTCCAATTAATGGAGCCGTCATTAAGACGACAACGACGGGAAAGCCTGGGGATGTTAAAAAAATTGTCATCAAAAATATGAAATGTAAGTTTCCGTGGCAGAGCTCAAGGGCTTGACCTTGCTCGGGGATGACTGAAGCGGATTACATTTGGTGCAAGTGTACAGGCACTGCACGGTACAATCTACATGCGTTAGGCACAGTACAATCTAAATCTAATGCTGTTTGTTTCTGAATTTTGATTGTGGTGATTTGTTTTCCATTTATCTTCCAGCTTATCCATCGATACCAGCAAATTTCGAAGAAACAACATGGAATCAGCTACGCAAAGCAGTCATAGCCATTCAGATGTCGACGCCTATCGAATATTCGCTAGAATGCCTTTGCCAAGCGGTATCGCACATGTGCGAGGATAAGATGGATTCCCAGCTGTACGTCAACCTAACGGCCCTGGTCGAGCAGCATGTGAAAGCCAACATTGTACCGTTCCTGTCCGAGTCCGGCGACAAATTAGTTTACCTGAAGAAAATGAACGATTATTGGCAGTCTCACTGCCAGCAAATGATCATGATCCGCAGCATCTTCCTCTATCTCGATCGCATATACGTTCTGAACAACCCGACGGTGCACTCGATCTGGGAAATGGGACTGGAGCTGTTCCGTGACCATATCGCGCTGAACAGCTTGGTGCAGGCGCGCACCGTCGAAGGCATTTTGATACTGATCGAAAAGGAGCGACACGGTGAGACGGTTGACCGTTCCCTGTTGAAGAGCCTGCTGCGCATGCTTTCCGATCTACAGATCTATCGCGACGCGTTCGAGCAAAAGTTCCTTACAGCTACCAAGCATCTCTATCAGGTAGAGGGACAGGCAAAGATGGAGGAGCTGGATGTGCCGGACTATTTGCTGCACGTAGACAAGCGATTGAACGAAGAAGAGGAACGCCTGGAACACTATCTGGACAGCTGCACCCGCCACCAACTGATCGTAACCGTTGAACGGCAGTTGATCAATGAACACGTTACTGGCATCCTGCAGAAAGGGTTGGATCTGCTGCTGGAGGAAAACAGGTTGAGCGATCTGACGCGGCTTTATAAAATATTCAGCCGCGTCAAGAACGGCACTACGGAGCTGTGTGCACACTTTAACGCGTACATCAAAAAGAAGGGTCGAACGATCGTGATCGACCCGGAGAAGGATAAATCGATGGTGCAGGACCTGCTGGACTACAAAGACAAGATGGACAATATCGTCAACACGTGCTTCGAGCGGAACGAAAAGTTTGGAAACTCGCTGCGCGAAGCGTTCGAATACTTCATCAATCAACGATCGAACAAACCGGCCGAGCTGATTGCGAAGTACGTCGACATGAAGCTGCGGGCGGGTAACAAGGAAGCGACAGAAGAAGAGCTGGAGCAAATACTTGATAAGATCATGGTGCAGTTCCGCTTCATCCATGGAAAGGACGTGTTCGAGGCGTTCTACAAAAAAGATCTTGCCAAGCGCCTGCTGGTCGGAAAGTCGGCTTCGGTGGATGCGGAGAAAAGTATGCTGTCAAAGTTGAAGCAAGAGTGTGGCGGTGGATTCACCTCGAAGCTGGAGGGTATGTTTAAAGATATGGAATTGAGTAGAGACATCAACTTCGCCTTCAAGCAGGTAAGAATGGATGTGACGCTACGCTTTTGAGCTATGTTACATTTGATTCCCCCATTCTAGAGTATGCAAAACTCGGAACACAAGGAACTGCAAAACATCGATTTGACTGTGAACATCCTTACCATGGGCTTCTGGCCAACGTACCCGTTGATGGAGGTGACACTGCCACAGGAACTGCTACAGTATCAATCGATATTTAACAAATTCTACCTGGCTAAGCACAGTGGACGAAAGCTGCAGTGGCAACCAACGCTGGGCCACTGTGTGCTGAAGGCGCAGTTCGATGCGGTAAGGCGAATGGGATCTGGGACGTGTATTGGCGATTTGCTCTATGTGACGACCGATTTCGATCTTCTTCTTTCAGGGTCCAAAAGATTTGCAAGTTTCACTATTTCAGGCGCTAGTATTGCTCTTGTTCAACTTCAATGCAACGATTTCATTCGATGAAATTCGTGCAGCGGTAAACATAGAGGTAATGGGGCAAACGCATAGTAGGCCGTGCGAGTACACTTGACACATACGATACGTTTACTTTTCAGGCGGGAGAATTGAAACGCACCTTACAATCGCTTGCCTGCGGAAAGGCGCGTGTTCTGACCAAAATTCCCAAAGGCCGTGAGGTGGAAAACACCGACAAGTTCCAGTTCAACAATGAGTTCACGAATAAGTTGTTTAGAATCAAGATTAATCAAATCCAAATGAAGGAAACGGTGAGTTGCCTTCGTATTCGTTAGTGTACGATTAACAATATCATTACATATACGCTATTTACCGGTTGCAGACGGAAGAACAAAAGGCCACTGAGGAACGCGTTTACCAAGACCGACAATATCAAATCGACGCTGCTATTGTGCGAATTATGAAGATGAGAAAAACACTTAGCCACAACCTTCTGATCACGGAGTTGTACAAACAACTAACGTTCCCTGTAAAGGTACGACGCGTATGGTCTTCGATTTTGAATGTGAGCTTTCTGATGCAACCTTTTCTACACACTTTTCTTCTTCCCAGCCGGCGGACTTGAAGAAACGAATTGAATCGTTGATTGATCGGGACTACATGGAGCGGGATAAGGATAACCAGAATCAGTATAATTACGTTGCCTAAGTACTTCCGCGTAGTTGCAGTGGTCGACGAAATAGGCTCCAGAAGCCAATCCTATCTGCGCAGTATCTTTCGTTAGTGCAGAGAACACCAAAATGAGAGGGAGTTCGTCAAGAATCTGTTACAATTTTTATTCAACAAACGCAAAGCAGAACCGTTTTCCTTCCTGGTCGCACAGCATATACTGCGCAGAATACTGCGTACCGGCTTGAGCAAAGTGACGTGAATTGTGTATGTACATTTTGTAATAAAATCTGCGAAAAATGTGTACGTATTAATTGCGGACGCGGCCGTTGTGTGATTTATTGCTATGAAAGTAAATGGAAAATCATATGGTAAATGTCTGTTGTAATAGGTTTTTTTTATTTTTCCGGAGGGTCTCCTCCGGCATATCACACATTAAGTTTTCTTAACATAATTTAATTTTTTTTCTACTGAAAATGGCTTTCCACGTACTTTACACGCTCGCTGGATGAGTCAATCTCGTTAATCAGGCTGGACGTTAAGTTGGTGGCGGTAATCTCTCGTCCCAAGAAATTTGACACCAGTAAACGGCTAGGAATGCCACCACCGTACGCTAGGCAACCTCTTCGATATTTTTCACCCTGCGTCCGGCTAAACGGGTCGCGTTCGAAGTACGTTTGCCATATCCACGATGCGATGGCTCTCGAAATGAGATACGAGTAGTACTTCGCGCCGTATCCGACCAGATGCGAAAAGCGCAGCTGCCAGGCCGTATTTTCCACGTACGGAAGCCCGTAATATGTTTCCTGCACTTTCTGTAGCGTGTGCGTTGTACTTCCGGCACCGTGGCCTCCGGAACCGTGGTATGCTTGATCTAGCGCCGAATAAAACACCTGTAGCTGCGTTTCACTTGCGGTAAACACATGTTTGGATGCGCAGAGTCGCTCGATCATGCTCTCCGGCATGGGTTCCTGCGTTTGGAAATGTTTCGCGAACGATCGCAGCACCCGTGGATCACTGGCAAAGTATTCCATCAGCACGGAAGGGACTTCCGCAAAGTCGGTACTGCAGCGTGTACCGGTCACGTGCTGGTATTCCGTTCGTGCTAGCATCGAATGCATGGCGTGTCCCATCTCGTGAAAAAGATTGTCCACCATCGAAGGGGTCAACAGGGTCGGACCTGACCATCGCGGTTGCGTGAGATTTAGCATAACAACCACGATTGGATTCTGAAAGCTTCCATCTGGCAATACTTTTCCACCCTGTATGGTGAAGTGACAATCTTGGTTCGGTTTACCCTGCCGCTCGAATAGATCGCAGTAGATGTATCCTAGCAGACCCTCCGTTTCGTGCACGACGGCTAGCTTGTAGATATCATGAAACCACGACTCTCCCGGCTGCATCTCCGTATTTTCGAGCGTGATTCCGAACAAACTCTTCGTCAGCAGATTCAATCCTTCCATGCAAGCTCCCAGACTAAAGTACGGCGAAAACTCGGACGCACTGGCTTGCAGATATTTGCGCTTCAGCGAAGCCGTAAAGTAAGGGGTATCCCAAGCCGCCAGCGGAACTTGGACACCGCATTCGGAAGTCTTCATTTTCTGCATAATGGAAAAGTCCTTCGCGGCGCGTGGTTGCAGCTGTTCGTTCAGTGCGTCCAGGAACAATCTCACCATCTCGGGCGTTTCGACTGTGCTCGCTTTCAACGCTCGATGGGCGTAGGTTGGAAATCCGCAAACCGTCGCTAGCTCATGCCGGGCTTTGAGTAGTTCCGAAAGCAACCGTTCCTGTTGTTCATCGGGGTAAAGAAATAAGCGATACGCCGATTCCCGCGCAATACTGTTTGCTGAGTCGGCGTACAGTCCGGAAACGAGAATGTTTTCACCGTCGGAAGCAAAACTGAAAAGAGAGTAGAAAGTAAATCGTTGCTTCATATGACAGCAGCAGCAGGAGGGAAAACATAATTACAATGGCAACACAGATTCAGGAAGGATGTTTCGTGAAATGCTTCGAGGATGAACGGCTCCTGCCATAAAGCGTTGGCCAAGCTGAAGGATGCAGTCATTTAAATACACTACTCGCTGCCTTGCCTCCTCCTCCAGATGAATACCGCTTTGTTCAAAATCGAACAGGAACAATCCGGCCACGTGCTTATCTACATCGGTCGTCTCTAACTTATCCCCGCCGTCTACTACTGCTTTCAACGCACCGTACAGTCTTTTATGTGTGTTCAGCTTCTCCACAATCCCACTAATCGTGATGCAAGCATCTTCGGCTGCTGTACAAAAGTTAGTCGACGGGTGGGCTAGACGAATAAACTCCGACAGGTCTGCCACTTTGCAGAGCGTGTCGGAAAGTTCGTCGAAGATCACCACCATTTTACGGGTGCGATTCGGCGAAGTCGCTTCCTCAATCAGATCATCCGTCTTGAAGATGGCTTTCTCTTTGAGTGCATAGAACCCTTCGTAGGACGTAAGCTCGGGTATGCTGAACAGGCCCTGTGAAGATGTAAGAAGGATCAAAATCTATCCAGGCAGCCGCGATAAGCGAGGAAAACATACCACTTCATTTTTGGTGAAATTGATTCGCTTTTCCGGGCGAGTATTGAAAGCGGTAGTTAGTGGAGACCAAGTGCTAACAAATCTACGCCGAGAGAAGGCAGAAGAGATCGTTTGAATCCGACGTAACATTTTGTGTATTTTTGGCTACTCGTAGTGTTTTGTTGAGATTGTACGCGAATCCCAAAGACGAGCAAAGAATACGCGGATGGGGCTATCTGTCAACGCAGAACTGAGTGTTGTTTTGAAACGGTTCAAAACAAAACATTTGTTTTTTTCTCAGGATTTAGAAAGTAGTATAATTGCTGCTATTGCTGTTTGAAGCATATTGACTTCTTAACAAAAATTAAGCCTTATTATAAATAGCACGCATCTACACGCATCGCATTACCGGGAGCACGAGACTCGAAGCACGCTCACTTTCGATAGCTGTGAGCAATGAGCAACTAACTTGAGGGTATAAACGGAAGTGTAGCTATCAAACAGTTTGACTGAATACCAGGAAGACTTCAATGTTATTAATAAGAAGAAAAAAGCAAAAATGGTGTTGGCTCGACTGTTTGTAATTTTAGTGTTAACGTTAAATATATGTAAAGGTAAGATAAAATCGCGTGTGAAATCCATAAAAGATACATCAAAGCTTATAATATCTCCGAAAGCCAGTGGACAATAATGGAAAAAGTGTGTTTATCGCGTTACCACTGGCGTATGTTGTTGCGCGACTGCAGGGGGCCCTGGGGCAAAGAAGCTGTAGAGTGGAATGAGTAAATCGGTAAACGATTCTCTGATGCATTAAGTTCTTTCGCAATAGAATGCTTCGTATGTGACCGTAGAAAAAAATAGTCACAAATTAGTTGCATCCATTACTTACTCGCAACGATGAACGTTCAACAGAAAACGTTCAACGCTGCCCAATAAAGCGAAGGTGGAGAAAGGAGAGAACGATCGTCACATACACCAATGTACGGTGCACGATGATCGTATAGCTGCAGCAAGCGTTCTACGCTTCTGGTTCTGGCTGACTCCAGCCTGTCGCGACAGATCCGTTTACGCTGGCGCCGATCGCAAGCTGAACAAACCGCTTACGGGGCTAGGGCAATGAACGAAGCGCCACCACCTGTGCATTGGAAGCAACATTTTGTGTTATTTACTTGCTTAAATTAATTTATATGAAAATAATGCTATTATTATCATCTGCAGGAGATCTCGATGGGAAACTGTTGGACGAAATGGATGATACGGACATGGATTTGGAAACCGCTCTCGGAAATCGCAATCTACCCGTACAGAATGCTATCATAACACACGCCAGGCAAGTACAAATGTTCGCCCCTTGAATGGCAAATCGTTCGCATCCAACGATCGCTAAAACGCTGAAACTAATTTAATATTAATACCCCTTAATGTTTATTATGTACGTATTATGTGTGTTCTGGCGGTCGCACCTTTGGGCATTAGTAGAAGACACTCAAAGTCTAAAAAACGGATGAAACGAAGGTAACGGGTTGCTGAGATTTCAACCAACTTTTGTTTTTGAATTCCTTTGTTCGCATGAAACGTATGTGCCATTTCGGTTGAAAAGGTTGTTACAATTGTATTCTGTTATGAAGCAAATCATTGCGTTTTTGCGTTGCGTTTTTTATGATATTTTCTGTATTTCGCACCAACTAGGCGAACATGGAAGGTTGAAAAGAATACAAAACATTCAACATTTTTCCACAGATATAAATGCTACTCGTGCGAACCACCGGATTGTGCCGATACAGCGATCCATGCGCACCACTGTCAGAATGCGATCCAATGTTGGAAATCCCGTACCCGCGATCCGGAGGGAAATGAAAACGTGCAGCGGGGCTGTACTACGGAGCACGAGCAGCTACCGTTATACTGCAGCCAGAATCAGAAGTCCGTCACTGGCGATGGTACCGGGCCCAAGAAGCGTCACGTATCCAGCACCGGAATGTACAATATTGAATGCTGCACGGGAGATTACTGTAACAATGGGTCCTTTCCAGAGTTGCCACCGATGAAGGGTATGTGGGCCAAAGGTGTGGGTTTCTCCCGTAGCGACACAAGCACTAATATCGTTTTTATCTCGCAACAGTCTCCAATACTGCACCGGCCGCGGATCCGTTCGTGTTAAAGATGACGGCTGCTATCCTGTTGCCGTTTGGTACCGTCGTTGTTCTCGCATTCTTCGCCATTTATTGTATGCGCCGTGCGCACAAAAAACGCATGAACGCTAGTCGCACCAAATTCGATCCCGAAACATACTACACGAATGACGATGTGCTGCGGGCCACCAGTGCAGGAGACAGCACGTTGAGGGTGCGTGGTTTGGAGTGCCCATTACCAACGCTAGCATTTTAATTAAGCGATTGTTCATTTGTTTATTCTAAATTTGATTTCAGGAATACTTGCAACACTCGGTAACGTCTGGGTCCGGCAGTGGTCTGCCATTGCTTATACAACGAACGCTGGCTAAGCAAGTGTCGCTATGTGAGTGCATCGGTCGTGGAAGATACGGGGAGGTTTGGCGTGGCATTTGGCACGGAGAAAATGTGGCAGTGAAAATTTTCTTCAGCCGTGACGAAGACTCCTGGAAGCGGGAAACGGAAATCTATGGGTATGGATGGTTTTCCGTGATGTGAATCGAGAAAGTGGAACCTTATTTTCGATACGATTCTTTCAGCACGGTTTTGCTTCGTCATGAAAACATTTTGGGATACGTTGGCTCGGATATGACCTCGCGGAACTCTTGCACCCAGCTGTGGCTCATAACGCACTACTATCCGCAAGGATCGCTTTTTGATTACCTGAACCGTACGGCCATCACGTCGCATCAGATGATCACCATTTGTCTTTCCATTGCCAACGGTATGGTGCATCTTCATACCGAAATATTTGGAACTGAGGTATTTCAACGACGTGCACGGACGTATGAACTAGAGAGACAGTATACTAACCGTGTTTTGCTGTATTTTCATCCCCGCAGGGAAAGCCGGCCATTGCACATCGTGATTTGAAAACGAAGAACATCCTCATCCGCGCCAATGGAACGTGCGTTATTGCCGATTTCGGGTTAGCCGTGATGCACAGCCAAACTACAAACAAAATTGACATCGGCAATACGGCTCGCGTTGGAACAAAGCGCTACATGGCACCGGAAGTGCTTGACGAAAGGTAGGAATACAAATTTATAACGATTTTTTTTTTGTTCAAGCAAGTGATAAACTTGTATGCTTTGAATACGTATTTTTGCAGTATTAGCATGGAATGCTTTGATGCCCTGAGGAAAGCTGACATTTACGCAATCGGTCTTATATTCTGGGAAGTGTGTCGCCGTACCATTTCCTGCGGCATTGCCGAGGAGTATAAAGTTCCGTACTTCGATTACGTTTCCTCCGATCCAAGTTTTGAGGAAATGCGTAAGGTGGTGTGTGTGGACAACTATCGACCCTCGGTGCAGAATCGATGGACCTCTGATCCGGTAAGTAGCGCTTGCATGCTCGACAATTCACGATCAAATAGTTTTTTTTTTGTTTTTTGTTAATCGCCGTGCTTTGTTTTCTGTCTTCCAGTTTCTTGCCAATATGTCCAAACTAATGCGCGAATGCTGGCACATGAACCCGAACGTACGATTACCCGCGCTAAGGATTAAGAAAACACTGCTCAAATTGGCCAGCTCCGATGAGAACATTAAAATCACGTCAGATGGGGAAGTAATAGTTTAACGCGCGGTGCGTCCAATGAACCCGAAGATCGTAGGCGTATTAACGGAGCGAAATGCGTTGATTTAAATTTTTTCACTTACAGTTAAATTAAAATGAACCTAACAGGCATTTCGAGCCGAATGTATATAGTGCAAATTGATAACAGTTAATTTGTAACGTAATTATAACGAACAGTTGCCGATATTACATGCATCGAACATTAAATGGTGCGTAAATCACACATCTTATGTCGATTTCTGCAGCCAATGTGTTTAGCTAATACGGGCTCTAATAGAATAATTAAAGCAACTCGTTTTTAAATCTGTTTTCAGTATTATGTTACTGAAAGTTATCGTGAAATATCGCTGTCTTCGATACATCATTTCTATTATCATGAATTTCTTCTACGTTTAAAATATTATTTGATATGAAAGTAATGCTTTAGTGTAGAAAGTGTGCCGACGGCATGGGCTCGCGGTCCGAACCAACCGGGAAAGAGTCTTGGAAAGTAAACTGTTTTTTTTTATGCTTAAGATGTTTACTTACCAACGTGCCATCAATGTTATTGAAAAACTAAGTGCTCTTTATCGGCTCCAGCGGGCGTTAAAAATATATAGGCGCTATGATTGCAGATGAATATTGTAAATATGAATTTTCTTACTAAATATTAGGTGAATTTCGTTTATTGTATACTGTCAAACTGTAGTACATATATTTTTCTATTACATGTAGATTCTAGTATCTCAGCGGCAAAGCAACAATGATTCTAATGTCACTGATTCATAACGGGAAAAATATAGCGTTTAGATAACGTATTACTGTCCTTTTCTTCGAAAGAAATTAATTCATTAACTGAAAATATCAGTAATTTTTTAATCTGTACTTAATATTTTCTTATTTTTGTTCAGCATTGTAAAAAAAGGTTAGCATGAATCAAGTGAAGAAAATAGAAGAGTGCTTATCCGTCACACAGTTAGGTGATAGCTCCGATTTGAATGTCGACGGTTCCGGTTTGAATGTCGACGGTCTGACTACGGTTCCTCTAATAGTCAGACAAAAAGCTGCTCAGCCTAATGAACTAGATTAATCATTTGTTTTAAAAACTTCTACATCTTAAAAAACGAAGGTTTTGGAATTTTCATCTGTTGTATCACGGATCGTGCCGTATAGCTAACGTTTTACTGTAGTTCGCAAGGGCTACAACCAAGGTGTTTATAGTGATATGCTGGACTTTAAGCGTTTTTTTCTGCGCTCTTCATCCAGTTTCAGCTTACCCCAACATTCCCCACGTATATGAACTGGCAGCAGTGGATTGCCTATACAGATCGTTCCTGTTTATTGTAAACATTGCTCAGCAAGACAACATGAGAAGCGCGCGGTGGGAATCTACTTGTTAATTTAATGTGTCGTATTTAATGTAGAAATCCTTATAACATGTAAACAAAACTTTTGTTGTATTTAGTGCCATACTTGTCTTTTTGTTCAATCTGTTGCTTTGTGTGTAATTACTGTGACAACAATACCTTCCTCCTCGTTGATTGTTATATTAGTGCGAGGACGAAAGCATAGTAGTAAAAATAATCGTTTATTAAACAACACCGAAATCAGGTAAATCCCAACTTTTTCTTTGTTAATACAAAAAATCGCAGACACACACTTTCTCTTCAATTTCCTCCAGAGCTTTGAAGCATGGCTTGCTTGCAAAACTCACACACATCGTCCAATAATCAATTGCTTCGTTGCAGCATATACCACGTTGCATATGTTGGTATGGCATACGTTCCGTTCCAGCATCAAACATCGCTTCCCCCACCCTAGACCACCGCAGGCTCTGCTCGCATCGGCGATTTTATCGGCTTAAATTGGATTTGAATGAATCGCTGGGGGGCTGCCGAGCTACCGAGACGATGACGACGGCGGCGATCTGGCAGAGCTTCTCGCGCAGTGGTTCAGTAACAACGTGTTGGCGGCGCCTTATCAACGCGCAGCCGGAAGCGATTTGTGTACCTTCGCGGAGAAAGGCTTCCCTAGCCTAGCGCACTGCCCTTTGATAGCGTGATTTCGAGTGATGTCAAGTTTAAGTGCCATTTAAGTGTAGCATCATCGTCATTGTCGGCAGTATCCGGTGCAACGACACTCCCCACTCATGGCAGCGGTCGACCCCAGGCATTACATCGCCACGCTCGACGTAGGCACCACAACCATCCGTTGTTTCATATATGCGGCGTGCACAAACGGCGAACCGCTTACGGTCGGCACGGCCTACGATCACGTAAGAGCATGCAAAACAACAAAAAAAATGTCGCGGTAACGTATAAAAAACGCTAATCGTTATTTTTCGATTGTTACGTTGCGCGCGTAGGTTGATTTGATCTATCCGGCGCCGGGATGGGTGGAAATGAATCCGGACAAATTGTGGAACAGCGTGCTACAGACGATTCAAAAGGCAACCGAAGGTCAGTATAGGAGCGTAGCGTATCGTCGAAGGCAAGAGGCCATTATCATTAACGCTCTTTAATGTTGCTTATCTAATCGATAAAAAATCGGATTGTTTTTTTTTGTTGGGCTCTTCTACCGCTCGGCTTAACGTCACATCGTTGTTAATGACGTTAAATTATTAACGGTTTGCACTCCCTACTACTTCAGATGCAAAGCTAACGATAGATCAGCTCACCTGTTTGGCGATTACGACGCAGCGAAACACCTTCACCTGCTGGAATCGTAACACAGGTCAGGTGTACCACAATTTCATCACCTGGAAGGACTTGCGGGCCGATCAGCTTGTTAACGAATGGAATGGAAGCATCACGTTGCGCTTGTTAAAGCTCGGCGCACGCTTTTTACACTTCTTCACCCGTAGCAAGCGCTTTCTGGCCGGCAGCGTCATTAAGTTGATGAATCCACAGGTGACGATGCGTTTGGCCTGGGTGCTACAGAACAACCCGGCGCTACAGGAGGATGTAAAAACGGGTGCCGTGCTGTTCGGTACGATCGATTCGTGGCTGTTGTATCGGTTGCGCCAGGGGACCGATTGTTCCAGGCAGGTGGAGCATGTTAGCGATGTGACGAACTGCACTTCGACTGGTTTCTACGATCCTTTCGGACAGGAGTGGGCCGGCTGGGCACTGAATTTATTTTCCATTAAGGTGCGGTTAAGAAACGCACAGCAAGCTCGGCACGACTCGATTCTAACTAAAACAATTCATCTTTCTCAACAGAAAGAGCTACTACCGAAGGTGGTGGACAACTCGTACGACTTTGGCCACGTGCACGAGTCGCTGCTGGGAGCACGAATCAAAATAAGCGCCTCGGTAAGCGACCAGTCAGCATCCCTCTGGGGCAACTGCTGTTTCGCACAGGGCGACGTCAAGATCACCATGGGAACGGGCTCCTTCCTGAACGTAAACACTGGAGCGAAGTGCCTTGCCTCGGTGCACGGGCTGTATCCGCTGATCGGTTATAAGCTGCAGGGAGGGAACGGAACCGGAGCGGATATCAACTACCTCATGGAGGGTGCGTCCAACGACACGGGTTCGATCATCGAGTGGGCCCTGAATGTGGGTCTTTTCGATGATCCGGCTGTAAGTGCCACGATGGCCATGTCGGTTCCCAACACGGATGGCGTTCTCTTCGTGCCCGCCTTTAGTGGACTTGGTGTAAGTATGGTGGTTGAGAGGGAGTGGGGTTCGGTTTAGAGGTCTGCTTCAATGTATGATCGACGCAACATCTTTCGCACCACTCTTTCCTTCAGCCACCGATTTCTGACGACAACGCCGGTAGTGGATTCATAGGAATTAAACCGTCCACGCGCAAGGAGCACATGGTGCGGGCTCTACTTGAGAGTCTCGCATTTCGCGTTGCGCTTCTGTACGACTGTGCCCTCAAGGAAACAGGGTTCTCCTTCACCAGCATCAAGGTGGACGGGGGTGTCTCGAGAAACGATTTCATCTGTCAAACGCTGGCAGACCTGACCGGCATCGCGGTGGAGCGCGGTGAAGTTACCGATTCGAGCGCGCTGGGTGCGATGTTCATGGCCGGGTTGAACGCCGGCATCTGGAGCACCAAGCGGCAGCTGATGGACGTGCGAAAGGTGGAGAAAACGTTCAATCCAAATGCGGCGGGGCGGGTACTGCGGTTGAAGCAGATGCGCGCCTGGGAGCGGGCGGTCGAGAGATTCAAGAAATGGTACATACTGGATGACATTAAAAATCTAGACTGATTATGTGATATTTTTCTACGGCACGGGTGACAAATGAGCAATAAATACACAGACACACACACACACACACACGAGTGATTTGCTAAACGATGCAATCGTATAAACTTACAATGGAGATGTTTTATTCTTTTTTGTAAAGTGTACAAGGGTCGCTTTGATTCTATGTATGGTGGTTAGTTAATCATAGGTTTGAATACTGCTGCTTTTCTGGATATATTGTCATGTTGGAATAAACAACAGAAGAGCACGCGTTCGATGTCCTCGACGGCAATGATACAGTTGGGTTTATAAGAAATCCTCAGCCATTGATATCGATAATAGAAATAATAGAAAATGAGTTATTCATATTTGGATGACTCGTTTTCGTTCCTGTAGACGTCTTCAAAATAATCTTCCTGATTTGTTTCTGGTATCTAAATTACTATAACTGCAAAAAAAATTTCATCAGTTGCAATGCATAGCAAGTTTTAGATTCAATAGATCGCAATAATATGAAAATTTCGGATTTTTTTTCTCCATATTGTTTGTTATTTAACACCATTATGTTTCACAATAAATACTTACATACTTACGTTCAAAGTTGAATAACATAAACCAATAAATTGAATTTGAATAAACTATCCGTCCCATGAAAAAAATCTAGCAGTAACCGTCACTACAAGTCTCGTGAAAAATCTACAGCATTTGACAGCTGCCAAAGTGACACTCAGTTGGTTCGCGTCGTGCATGTTGGCTGCCCTGGTTCTTTCTTTTTCCGGTCTTGAACATGGTAAGGAGTCGTTCTGTGATCGTGCCGTATTAGATCGCATTTTTACCAAACAAAATGGTAAATACCGTGCCCAACCTTGGACGACACGCGCCTCCATGCTCACCGCGCACACAGCACATGTATTCCACCGTGCTTCCATCGAAATGATGTGAATTAGTGCACCCGAAACACCGTGTCGGCACGGCGCCGTGTGATGTGTAGCTGCATGCTGCTGCGTTGTTGTCTGTCAAACGTTGTCTACTACCCGTTCGGCAACACCGGTCAACCTGAGCATTGGAAAAGCATTGCTGGTGTTGTTGCGCAAAAGTGCTGTGAATTCACTAACCATGGTTTCTTTTCTTTGTTCGTCATTGCTATGGCGACGTTTAGGGTATCGACCTGAATCATAAGTGGGACCGCAAGGTTCGCCGTACGAGCCCGAAGTCGTTGGACGTGTACCTTCGGTTGCTGGTGAAGGTAAGTCCATTGAACTGGCGTGTGTGGCTGTTAAACAACTTCTTGTACGGTGCCAAAAGTGCTCGAAACAGTCGATAGTGCATCGGATGGGGTGATTAATTCATTCGCGTGTGTGGTTGACTACTTCTAGCTGTACCGCTTCCTGTACCGTCGTACACACAAGAAGTTTAACAAGATTGTGATGCGTCGTCTGTTCATGAGCAGAACGAACCGTCCCCCGATGTCGCTGTACCGTGTTTCGAAGCTAATGAAGCAACGTGGAAAGGATGATAAGTCGATCGCCGTCGTCATCGGTACCGTCACGAACGATCTCCGCCAGCTGGATGTGCCGAAGCTTAACGTGTGCGCACTCCGCGTGACGGAGAAGGCCCGCCAGCGCATCCTGAAGAACGGTGGCAAGATCTACACGTTCGATCAGCTCGCACTGCTGGCACCGACCGGCCGGAACACCGTCCTGATGCAGGGCAAGCGTACCGCGCGTGAGGTATTCAAGCACTTCGGCCGTGCTCCGGGTGTGCCGCACTCTAGCACCCGCCCGTACGTTCAATCCAAGGGCCGTAAGTTCGAGAAGGCTCGTGGTCGCCGTAGCAGCTGCGGTTTCAAGAACTAAGCCAGCTTTCGTCACGTATGAGCGGTGGCAGATTGGATCAGCACTTCCTACACAGCACAGCATCAACAGCAGCCTCCACAACAACGCTCGGAAAGTGCTGATCGTGTTCTTTTTGGTGTAATAAGTAGGCGTTGGAGAAGAGAAATACAAGGAAGGATTCCAAAATGAAGCTAACAGTGTGTGCGTGTGTGAATTCTTCCTACTGGTGTGCAGCAGTGTTCGTGCTGGAATAGTTTGTCAGCTGGAGTAGTAGCTGATGAGGGAGGTTCCGATGCCCTTTCATCTAACAAGTTTTCTTTTGCTGTCTTCGAACACAAAGGATTACAATGTACAGCGTAGAAAATAATTTACTCTTTTATTTGTTCACGAGAGATAAATCAGCTAGGCTGACTGAAGGCACACCTGATAGAAGCACTACAAAACATATACACCTGTGTAATTGCAGTGTAATATCGTTCGTTACAGATGGTTATACCAGTAGGTGATCAAAACCTGGTCCTGCGGCTGAACGCCCATTATCTTTTTGATCTTGGCCACATCCTGGTTTGAGCTTAGCTTCCGAATGCAAACCACTTTGCTGTAAAGCAAAAAAGATATGAAATCTTGTACATGTCTAATAGTCGCACCCGAGAAAGTCATACTTACTTCTTCCACTCTTCCACAAGTACCCGTAAATGTTTATCTAACGCATGATCGTTAAACAATTCCTCGTCGATTGCTTTGATGATTTTCTGCAGCAAACTAGGTACTAAAGCAAAAGCGTTAGCAAAGGGAAATCATGCACTTGTGCGATTGGTACCTACATTTGCTCGGAAGTTCACCTTCCCAGGCACACACCGCCACCGTGTCCCCGTCCTGATCGTCCACCAAGTCCACCCGCATAATACTACTGGACGAGTGGGGTGCAATTGCTTCCTGCTTCAGGTTGATGATGCGAAACTCGTTCGCGGACGTGTATGTTTCCGCGTGTGCCCGCGCGAGCTTGTGTAGCGCCTCGGGCAGGAACTTTTTCAGGTTCGCCACCAAACAGTACCCCTTGAGCGGTGTGCCACGGATCACGATCTGTATTCCCGTGAGCGCGCAGTAACAGACGGCGAGAAAGTTGGACTTTAAAATGCTTTTAAACATACGCAGCGAATATTTGGCGCGCGTACGCTCATCGATCTGATCGAACGGTTTCTCGCCACTTCCGAGACCAAGCCGACGCATCTGATAGCCCTCCTTATCCGACTGCACGATAGCGAAACCTTCCTCCGTTTCCTTCCCCAGCCAGACCGGTGTGGAGGGGCAGCCTAGCGTTAGGCTTTCCGTGAGGTAGCGTGCCCCTGCCCAAAGGATAAAGGAGAAGTGTGCGTGAACGTACGCGTAGATCGATTCCTTCCCGGTCAGTTCAATCAAGGATCGATTGGCGGTAATGTTAGACGCATTACTGGTCGATCCGCTTCCGTAGCATTTGTTTATCCGCTGCGCCCGATCGAGTCCTTGCCGGCGGAGATCATCCTCATGCACCAACCGTGCGTATTCCTGCAATTCCCGCGACACTTTCCCCAAGCAGTCGGCCAGAAAGGGTTGGGTGTTCAGTAGAAACATCTTATCCTTCATCAGTATCACAATCGAGAATCGCTTCTGAAAGCCGCGTGCCTCGGAATCGATCAAACGAAAAGTGTGACTCAGCACGTGACCATGCTTGGCGTCGCCAAAGAAGACAAAGCCACCCTCCGACGCCGTACAGCTCACCTCCGAGCTAAGACTGCGAAAGGCGGCGGTCTTGATAAGTGAAATCGTCTCCGAAATTACGGGAATCTGGCTGCTAACAAAGTTCGCATTACTTTCCGGATCACGGCTCACCAGGCCGATGTTGTTCCCGATCGAATTGCAAGCGGCACATCCCTTCCGGTCTATATCGAAACTGATGTCCAGCTCCTGGGTGTTAGTTTCGCGCAATGTTTGCGTGCAGAAAATCGCTCCCGGTCCTGAAACAAATGAACACGTTAATCCGGGAGTGTGTTGATGGCCCGATTATCGTATCCTTGTTCCTTCACGCTCACCATGAACCTCACAGAAATGACACAGTGCTATGATTGCATTCATTTGAATTTAGCAAGCACGGGAAAAGCCACAAAATAAGGGATTGGCATGCTTGGTTTCACGTTTCTAAACTACGTATCAGCTGTTGAAGTTCTTCTCGATCTCGAGCAAAACAGAACCATTATAAATGACAGTAGCACAAGGATTATATAGGAAATTTGAAGAAAAAAAAAACAACCGTAATCTTTTCTTTTGCCCTCTTGTTTCTCTCAATTGTTAAAGTTATAGCTTGAATGGCCTTTTAGTCTAATCTAATTATTTGAGCCAAACTGATTCACTACTCTACAATACTACAGAAAAAACCCTACAAAACGTAAACATAAACATGCTCTATGTACCTTGACCGGCCTGACGTTCCCCTTCCTGACAGCTTGTAAGTGTCAAGCAATTGAAAAGAGGAAAAAAGTGGGACGTGCTGATAAATGACTGTTTTTCTTCGATAATCTTTCTCATCCTAACGCTGCAAAAATGCTGCATTGAGCGTTATCCAGTTGATGGAGTGCATTTTAAAACCATCGCAAAACAACGCCGCAGCATGAACACGCTAAAGGCACCGTCGCTGCATTCGCTACTCGATTCGGACCATGGTTCCAACGACAGTTTATTGGCCGAATCGCTTCAGCTCGACATCGAAGAGGTACGAAAGAGAGGACGTGTGCTGGAATGCGTTCCGGAGCGGGAAGCAATGATTAACGGGTCCTATCTTATTCTCCCAGCTGGACGATGAGGAATACTCGCTGCCGGCCGTTGACACCTTGCCCACACTGGAAAGCGTGCTGAGTGAAATCGATAGCGATCTGGATAGTGTTTCGGCGCTCGGTGTTCGGCATGCGAACGGAAATGGCACCGGCACACAGTCCTCCATCGCGGACGAGTTCGACACACAGCTACGGGGTGGAACCACTCCAACACCCTCGCTCGACGAGCAGATGAAGCTGGAATCAATTTTACGGCACGTTGTTCTGCACGGTGTGACGGCTCAGCTCACGTCTGCGGTCGATCGGGTGGATGCGGGATTGGCCACTTCATGTGCGGTTTCGATGATGATCGCTGTTGGCACTTCGCACGGTCACATTCTGGCGTTCGATTGTACGCAAACGCTTAAGTGGTGCTGCCAGGAAGGGGTCACACAGGGAGCCGTTTCGGCGATGGCATTCAACGAGGACAGCACCCGGCTGCTGGCGGGCTTCGCTCGTGGCGCAATACTCATGATCGACACCCAAACGGGCGACGTGATACGAACGCTTGGTGAGGTGATCACCCCGAACACGGGTGTACTCCATCTGAAGTGGACAAACCGACCGGCGCTGGCGCTATGCTCCGATTCGGGCGGATCGGTTTGGAGCCTTAACTTCACCCGGCGGCTCGGTATCCGGGGGTGTGATTCGCGCTGTCTGTTTAGTGGAGCCCGGGGGGAAGTGTGTACGGTCGAGCCACTACTGCTCGGCGATGAAGATCACCCACTGAAAACGTACACCCTCGTGGCGCTGGCCACACTGAGCAAGTTCTTTGTCGTGCTGATTCGACCGCGACTGAAAGTGATCAAATTTCATCCGATGACGGGCTATCCGGAGTGTTTACCCCTGCTCGCCTGGCAGATGGTGCTGATACAGGCGGCTGATTCGACGCGCAGCATCGATCCGGTACTGGCGGCGGCACGCGGCAGTGATCTCTTCTTCCATCAAATCATCTACAACAGCGGCCGCATCTCGTTGCTGTTCCTGCGCCACATACAGCTATCGTATAATCTGCTGGCGATACACTGGCTCGGTCCGAAGTCGATCGCGTGTCTCGACACGAAAGAAATTCTGCACCTCTCGGACGTGCGAACCAACCGGGAGCTGGAAGTGATCGATTTATCGAACGTCGGGCTTATGTATAATTCGGCCCAGTTTAAGGGTCTCGCTACGGGTGGTAATGTTTCGCCGGCGCTCGCCCTGGCCGGGGCAGCCGCCTGCTACAACACGGTAGTGTCGCAGGGCAATCAGTTGTATCTGCTTGGTGGCAAAAGTCTGCACGGCATCAGTGCCCGGGCGTGGAGTGATCGCATCTCGTACCTCACATCGATGCAGCGCTGGGACGAAGCGATCGAACTCGCGATTGAGGGCTACCGTGCGGCGGCCGGACGACACAGGCGGTTAGTGTCGTCGAAGGAACGCATACTTCGCATGTACGAGGAGTATTTGAGTATGACGAAAAAGACGCCGGAACTGTGCCTCGAAGCGATGGTGGCGTGTTTGATCGAGATTCAGGAAAAGTGAGTCCAAGAGGGGGAGGGGGGTCCTGTTGCCCGTAAACTTATTAAGATGTCTTCCCATTCCCCATTGCAGACAGCTTCTGTGGGATGAACTGTACGATCGGCTACCGTCGACGGATCGCTACCTGCAGATTATCGCAAAACACATCGAATGTGACCATCTGGACACGGTTGCGCCCAGTGTGGCACAGGTGATGTGTGATTACTTCTGGAAGAAGCGCGAAACGACGCGTCTAGAGAACTTGATCCTCAAGCTCAACTGGCAGTGTCTGGATCTACACCAGGTGCTAACGATCTGCCGCAAGGAGCGTCTGTACCGGGCCCAGATGTATCTCAACACGAAAGCCCTCGGCGATTATACGATTTCCCTCACGGATCTCATTCCCCAGATCGAGCTGGCCGGGGACGATCTGCACCTCGGTAACTGTGTGCTCGTGTACGTTTCCAGCTGCCTAGCCGGGCGCGGCTATCCGACGGGAGAAATCGCACCGGAAACCATCCCCACCGTAAAGCACGAAGTGCTTCGCTGCCTAACCGTGACGCACTCGAAGAACGCACCCGAAGACGAGCTGCCGTATCCGTACCTCCGGAAGCTGCTCCAGTTCGATACGCGCGAAACGCTCAATGTCATTTCGCTCGCATTCCAGGAGAAAGAATTCAACGGAGAGTTGGGTCTGTCGCAGCGCCAACGCATCATCAACATACTGCTCGAGATTCTCACGCCGGAACACGCCAGCTGGTCCCAGATCGGGGCGCTACTTAACTTCATAGCGCAGCAAATTGCGGCTTCCCGCGAGCTGCCGGAGAACGAGGCGCTGCTGGAGAAGGTGGTCGCGTATCTGACCGCGCCGACGGTGGAACCACTATCCAGGCGCGAACACTTCGAGCGCGAGCAGACCTGGCTAGAGCTGCTGTGTTCGAACTGTCTCGATCATATCCCGACCGAGCAGCTGCTGAAGATTGCACGCCAGAACCGCTGCTACCACGTGGCGGAACATCTGCTCGAGCGGTTGGGGAGGTACGAGGAAGTGTTCGAGTGCTATCTGCTGGACGAGTTTCGGCGCGGCCAGCTGTTCGCGTACATCGCCCAGCACGCGAGTGACGTGCGGCGGCAGGTTTACCCGCTGGTCGTGCGCAACCTGTGCCAGCTGGTGGACATCAATTGCGAGCAGGCGGCACGTGTGCTGGTGGACAATTTCATGCGCTATTTGAGCAACTTTCTGCAGCTGCTCGAGAAGGCGAACGTGCCGGAGCGGTTGTTCCGGTTTCTAGAGGCACTGTTAAAGCACTCGGTGCAGTTGGAAACGACCGATCTGGAGCGTTACCTGGATCTGCTGTGTCAGTACCGGCCGGAGGAGGTAATAGAATTTCTGAAATCGAACGACTCCTACCGGCTCGATAATGCCGTGCGGACGATCAAACGCTACGAGCTGAGCGCCCCGCTGATCTACCTCTACGAGAAACAGGGTGACTATCAATCGGCCTACGAGGTGGCGGTCGAAACGCTGAAAACCGCCCCGGAAAGTGGGGCAGAAATGTGTGCCCTGCAGGTGAGCGCTCTCTGTACGCGGGCATCTTCCGTGCTCACAGAATCGGACCGAGAGCAACTATGGTTCGCTCTACTCCAGCACGTGCTGGCACGTAACGATCTGACCGCGGTTACGAAAAACATTCTCCACTCGGCCAGCGAGTTTGTGGATCTTTCGAAGCTCGTTCAGCTGGTGCTTACGTCCGGCACGAATACCGGCAACTTCGGTGACATCAAGCACCTGCTGATTGGGATGCTCTCGAACTCGGCGTACGAAACGCTCCTGTTGCAGACAACGGCCCGCATCCTAGGGCACGATTTGCACGAAAAGTTCGCCCATGAACGGCGGCTCGCTTTGCGCGGGTTGACTGTCAAGTCCGTCAAGTGTATGGTATGCCGGGGGCGGCTGTACAACAGCGATCGGCAGCCGGTTGTCGTGATGGGCGATTGCGGCCACGCCATGCATCAACAGTGTGCGAACAACTTTTGCACCGTACCGATCGATTCGCCCACGGAGCCCAGTGGTGGGGCATCGCCGGCCACCAAGAAGCGTCTGAAGTGTCCCCGCTGTGATGCGGTGGTGGAGGAGGAATGCTCCATTCGCACACCGGAATGCTACGTGGATTGTGGTCCGTACGGAGGGAGCAACTCGAATCCCAACGATACAGGTCCCAGTGCGCTGAAGCTGAGCGCTCCACCAAGAGTGGGCTAGCTCGATCGCGAGTTTTATCACAGTAGCCATGTAGAACGAAACATACACAAACACTCACTCTCTTTAACGTCACCTGTTTGTTTCCTTCCCAGGACAGGAGCCGAGTATAATTACTAGTGTAATCTTGCTACCAAAATCTAACTAGCTAAAGTGTTTAGTCAAAATCGCGTAAGAAGCGAACTCTATTATTTATTTCTGTCCCAACATCGGTCGATTACCCCAATCGACTAGTACCGCAATTCAGAGAAAAGTGAAGCGATAGAAAAAGAAATGTTATTCAATGTTGGAAAATAAAAACATACCCAGCCCGAAAAATCTGTATTGGTGCCGTTCGTTGCTGTGTTTTACTCATTTTATCATTCTTTATTTGACTGGCGCAGTGAAAAAACGAGTAATTTGAATTGTTCCAATCACGTTGCTTTTTAACGTAAACCCTGCCCAGGTGACGTGAATGACATTCACTCATCAGGTCACAGTAAACAAAGACAGTGAGTGTAGCGAAAAGTTCCCGCGACCCAACAACTCTGTTGTCCAATGGCTTCCACGCAAAATACACTGCCGGAATGTGTTTTTTGCAAAATTGCAACCGGAGCCGACCCGGCGACGGAGATTGTGTTCCAGAACGAGCGGCTGTGTATCTTTAAAGACATCCGGCCGGCATCCGACTTCCACTATCTGGCGATTCCGAACCAGCACCTGGAAAACGTAAACTCACTCACCGCCGCTGATAAGCCCTTGCGTAGGTAATCGTTGCACAATTAGCATGGGGAATGGTAGATAAAGGAGTTTTTCGTTTCGTTTCTCCCATTAGTTGAAGAGCTGAAGCAGGAGCTGGTGAACTACATGAGAAGCCGGCAGTACGATCCGTCGGATGCCTCATTCGGGTTTCACATTCCACCGTTTACGAGCGTGAAGCATCTTCACCTCCACGCGATTGCCCCGGTCGGCAAGATGGGGTTCCTTTCCAGAATGATATTCAAACCCAACACCTGGTGGTTTAAGACGGTGAGTACTACTGCTGCTGTGGATGCTTTGTGTAAGGTGTTAAATAAATTTTTCGCTTCAGGATGAAGCTATCATGCAGTCCATCACAAACGGTGGCACAAGCCAGTGATATATTTATTTTGACTCCTAGCAACAATGCATCCACAGGGATATTGATGCACATTGCACAGGTTGATTATAAATCGCATTGTTTTTTCTTTGTCTGTACAATTAACACCGGATGTATCTTTGTACTTTTTTCGGCTGATATAAATAAACGAAACGATTTATGGTTCTGGTAATTTCTTGTTCGATACCTTAGCCAATTTAATTTAGAATCTATGTTGCTTTACAAGCACTGGTTTGTGATTAAATGTTGATAATATTGCACGTATTCGCCACACTGCTCATCTGAAATATATAAAAAAAACAGGAATGTTTAGCGTGTTATTTTCTTTCCAAAACCACATCATAGACACTCACGTTTCAAAAAGTCTGGTGATCCTCGGAGGCGCACGTTTTTCATCTGGAAAAAATTGTACACCGAATGGAATATCAACGCATCACTCGTCTTATACGCTGCCTCGAGATATTTCCGCGCTGGCAACGAATCTGCACCGGGCATTTGTTTCGCAAGCCGTAGCGCATCGATGACCTGTCCGCGTTCGAGCAGCACTTCCAGTATGATTTCGTTAGCATTTAGCCGTGCGAGCATATCCAGCGCCAACTGCGATATGACCGGATAGTTTACGTTCGACAACGACAGCAGAAAGCAGGCTAGAGCTTTCGATTCATTAAGGGCCGAATATTTCAGCAGGAACTGAAGCGTATCGAACTGCCGACGATTTACCAGGTCGATCAGGAGCGCTTTGCTAAGCTCGTGATTGGCGCTGATACCGTTGCGCGCGAGTGAGTTCAGATAGAGCAGCAGGATCTTGCCCATCTGCGGTGCCTCGATAATGGTGGAGAACACGATCGTGTACATGTCGGCTTGGTCGATTAGCACCCTCGGTGGCGTCGGTACCTTCACGGGGGATTTTGCCAGTGACATTAGAGCCATCTGACTCTGCAGCTCACTGTCCAACACGGTCTTATACAGAGCGTTCAGCTTGTTGAAGATGTTCTCGAGCACGGGCAGCATCGTGCCACTGTACGTCGTGCTCATCATGTCTTTAAGCATCGAGAGGATAACGCTTTTGCCATCGCTTCGCTGCAGTAAGAACTCGACCAGCCGTAGTCGGTCGGTGATGAGCGCGCAGAGCGCATTGAGCTTCAGTTGAACGAACCACAGACAACCGAGCTTCGAGTCGATCACAATGTTCGGTTGGAAGAGCACCCAGTCTTTCGTGTCTGCAAGGAAAAAAGCAGAATGTTTGGTCGTGTGTTTTTTTATCCACACAATCCAATCAGTATCCCATCCCATACGTACATAATTCGCAGTTCATCGTTTTTCCATCGAGTGAAATGCTCGGCACCTCCAGCTGAAACGGTCGTATCGGTTTTGCCGGAATGATAGGCGAATGAATGATGGCCCCGGTGCCATGTTCGGTTTCGCTGCTGCTGAGCGCTATATCGAACAGCATCGAACTGGCCGTCGCCTGATGGTGCACGATCACCACGTCGTCCACAACGTTCATGGCGAAGCGTCCGCTCTGACCGAGCTTGAGTATGTGTGATTTCTTCGGTGCCAAGCCGGGACCATTCAGCAGGTAAATCACTACCTCAAACGGTCGGTTCGGAGGTTGGCGCAGGATCAGTATTGCATTCGTCCCGTACAGTTGCGCGAGCGTTACATCTTTTCCCATGCAACCTTGATCGATTCCCACTGGGTGGAAGAGAGGGAGACATATTATTTTGTGTTCTTGATGAAATGTAAAACCCTCACTCACACTCCAGCCGGGGTAGTTTGGTTATTGCCGCCGGTTTCAGGATGATTGGAGTCAAGATAGTACCAAGGTTTGATGAGAGCAGCGCAAACTTTGATATCGGACAGTAGCTGAACCAGTTCATGGTAATGTTCAGTGATTTTACCGATTTTAGTGCACGTTTCTCAAAGTTCACCATCAAAATCTCCACCCCAACGTTCGTGAACAGCGCGACCTGTCGTTCCTGCACCCAAACAAACCCATTGATGGTACTTTTGCCCTTATACAGCAGCATCTCTTGCAGATTTGGCCGATGGTTCGGCAGGAAGCTGATGAACTCTACAGAAGTTTCGCTGCGCTGCACCGCTAGTACCTGGTTGTCGGTCGAGAACTTTATCGACCGTATCTGTGCATCGGGTGTGTCGGTTGAATGGAGATCCATGCAGAATACAAAGCTTTCGCCATCGCGCGCCCCCTTCACTACGATTCCTGTCGCACCTCCGGAACGCACTGCTATCACCTAATGTAAAACGTAGGAATGTTAGTTTAGGAATGGCGAAGGGAAGATAATTAGACAAACCTGTTGTTTGGCATCGTCGAAGAACACGTTTGTCAGCAGACCCGTTCCATCGAATCGTATCGGATCCGGGGATAGTTCCAGATAGTAGTGTTGCAGTTCAGTTCCCATTTTCGAGCCACGAACCATCTACTCCGTCCAGTGAGCGTAATCTGCGCATCGATCACAACAAACCGCCCTGCACCCTTCCTTATCGTTTGTTGTTTTCGCTCAACCTGCTATAACCAATTTGACGTTTGCGTAAACGTCAAAATTGATACTTGGGAAACGTCAACTCCGAGCAACTTGCCGCAACGAGGTCGGGTTTTGTTTAGAATTTTTTGTGTGAGCATTAAAAATACGCCGGGCAAACTCTTTTTGGAACAAGAAAAGCACCGCAAAAAACACACAACCATGGACGTTCTATCACGGCCGGCAGAAGAATTTGTCAACGATGGCACCGTGGAAGAGCTGTGGGCCATAAAAGCGGTCGATCACGCCGAGGTACATTTCAATCTGCTGTGCAGTGTGGATCCGCGCTTGCTTCGGCTCACTCCGTATGACGACGAGATATACGAGCAGTTCCGACGGATGTTCCCCGACATGGATGTGCGGGTGGTAAACGAGAACAAACTGAAGAGCTCCGAAGGGAAGACGAAGTGGCGAGCATACATGGAGAAGTTTAACCGCCTGGAAGACTTCAGCTACGGCACGCTGCTGCGGTCCGATGCGGAAGAAGAATTCCGACCGGAAAATGCCATCCTGGTGGTAAGGATTCAGTTCTGGGCAATCGAGGTAGCGCGAAATCGGGAAGGGCACAACGATCGCGTCCGAATGAAGTTCCGCGGGAGCAATGTAAATAGAGATGCCGAATAAAAAAAACTCCTCATATTGTTTTGTAAGCACGATCTCTTACATGCTTTCGGATGATTTTTTTATGATGTTGTTGACTAACGTAGTAATCCGTTTCAAGTATTTACTTCTCTATTGACTCTGTATGCTCACATGCCGCGTATGTAGGAGTGCGGGAAATCACCGCAAACAAATAACATCTGAACTGAAGGTTTCGCTGGACTGAAATGTTGCACTGCTGTTCCTTCCGCCGCACTAAGCTGACAGTTCCTGCGCTTGTTTCTTTTCGATTCTCAGCTTCCGCTGTAGCAGTCTCTTCTCACGTTCGTATTCTTTCAGCCGGAGAATATAGCTTTGGATATGGAGGAAAAACTTACGTTATCGAAACAGCTTTCCAATCTATACCGAACGCAGCTTTACTTACTCATCGTATTCGCAGTTAAGGTATTCATGCTTCTCGTGGGCGCATTTGTACGCCCATGGCCAAACGTCGGACCGGCAGGCACGGTACTGGATCAGCTTGTGCGCACAGTAATCACGAGCCTCCAGAGGTAGTTTTGCCGCTTCCATCTCCTCCTCGGTGGCAATCATTACTGAAAATGGTAAACATAAATCAATTGTCATTCGGTTATTAGCGGCTTCACAACATTGATTACAACATGTACGTAATTTTGTTTTGACGCGCGCAAGACGATCATTCCGGGCTGTACCGTGTCAAGCTGACATGTTATGTAATTCAGTGTAGTTTCACCGAAATTATTGCTGGTTTTAGGCAAATTATTTTACTATAAGGGTACGAGTAGCCCTCCCTGATTAATGACAAAAGGAATAGGGCCGTACCGAGCGCCAAACACTGCACAATATCTTACCCCGTTCCTTCCGGCCATTGGGGAAACCAAGATTCGGATCAAAGCTCGGTTCCGTGAGCGGCAGTGGAGTTCCCTTCGGGTTGGTCAAATACAGCGACACGTAGTTACCCATCCTGTTCCAGGAGCCCCGTGTGCACTGCCAGAAGTGCTGCAAAATGGACCAGAACGACTGGAATGTAGTGGGAAAAAAGGTTTGTTTTGCAGGCGAGAGATATTTTCACCTACATTAGTTTTCTGATGGTTTTCGGAGTTTTGGTTACTGCTTTTGACAATCAATATTTTGACAGCTGATTTGACATTGCGCAGGGATGGCAAACTCGTATGAAAGTTTATGAACTCACTGTTTTGTACATTGCACACTTTGTGATAGTTCTCGTGATTTACAGTGATCATAAAGTTAATGCAAACGTATCGTAGTTCTTAAGTCCATTTGTTATGTATGTGAGAAAAGAAAATAAAGAGCGAAGAGTGAAAGTTTCTACTCCCACGAGCTATAGAAAAACGTCTTGTTCAAATGTGATGTTTAGACCAACAAGAATTTTAGTACAATCTAGTCAGATCTGTCACACTGGTCTAACACATTTGTAAACAACAGTGTTTGATACCATACGCCAAAGAGAGATGGTAATAAGTGCAAAAGAGAAGGCGAAATCAAGTGAGAGAAAAAAAAGTAATGAAAACGCCGTTCCGTTTTAATGGCTGCCGCGAGAAGGTGTAGTATGAAAAACGGTGAAATCGTACTGAAATAGTGCTGGAAACATGTGCTAGGGTACGAAAACGGGAAGAGAAACTGTCCAACCAGCCGTCGAGCACAGTGAAAAGTGTGTTTTCTGAAACCGCACCACTCTGCGGAAAGGCAGGTAAAATCGTTTCCAAGAAGATTCCAAGTTGCACTGTGTACGTGTGTATGTGTGCTTGTGTTTGCTCGGTTTCGCTGAAGATTCCTCCCGAGTTATGTGTGCGTGTGTTTGTGCGTTTGTGGTATTTCGGTATTGTGCTTGTCAAATCATTATGTTACAGTAATCTGTGAAAAGAACGAAAGGTTTCGCATCGAAAATGTGTTCGTCAAATGTTCGTGGAACGTAAATTTGAATTCGTAAGCAGCCTCACAGTCATGCCCTATCGTCGGTACCCCGTGAAAACCAGTGCTGGGAGGTTTTGTGTTTGTGTGTGTGTTCTTGTCGGTGCTTGTATGTGTATGCAGTGGTTCGGTCGTTCCGAGGAAGAAGTACGCCGCCACGGCTGGCTGCGACCGCCTGCGCCGGTGGTTCTTTCCATCGATGGTTCCTCTGCTGTGAAATGCTGTACTAAAAGGGTGGTGTAAGCTCGTTCACCAGAGGCACTCGCGACCGATCCATTTCGAAACTGTGAACTGGCGACAGTGAAAATGGCCAAATGAGACGTCCCTTGCCAGACCTTCGATGGCTTTCACATGCGTGCTTGGGGTGTGGATTAGCCAATGTTGCAAAGTCCCCGGTAGGAGCTTGCAGTGGTTCACTCCACCCTGTCAAAGGGTGTATGTGTGTGCATGTGTTGTACGAACGAATATACGCTCATCCCGCGCACATCCTGGCATGGACCAGGCTGCCTGACGCACCAAAACCGTCTCCGGTCAAGGTGAACAAACTCATTTCCTCACGTTCCCACAGGAACCGCGGAGGGAGGAAGAGTAAAAGCGCCAAGAAGCGTCACGAAGAACGTCCAATCCAATTTGAGCTAGTGTGACGTATATGTACGGGGTTTTACCGAGAGGATTGTTAAGAAAAGTAGGCCTTGTTTGATTCAACACAAGACATATGGCCGATATTGAAGTCGCAAAGTGAAAGTGAGCTAGCTACGACCGCAAAATTTCGATGCGAAAAATGTATCAGAATCGTGCATAAAACAACAACAGACAGGAAATATTCTGACTCACTTCTCACTGCGCGCTGCCCCTGTCCTGGTTGGTTAGCGGTGATGCATTGCGAAATGAGCTGATTTATTTATTTATGTACCGTGTGCTGTGTGCTGCTCTCCATCCCACTCGGCAGAGTTATGTATTAAAAGAGCGCTAACAATACGGCCGCGGTTCGGTAGGGTTTTAATTGCAAGCGATGCATTATTTCGATCCGTTTGCGTACTATCCATCGTTTGCTTCGTGTAACGTGCGTGAAATTGTACCTTTTTTCTTTTTTTTCGTTTTTCTCCGATGCGGTCAGTTGAGTCATATCCACTGTGAAACCCGCTGATTAGCGAAGAACAGCCCTCCCCCCACCCACCCGTGGACATTACAAGACGCTGCCGTGCGTGAAGGATAATGTTAAGGTACGGATTGTGGTACACGTACGTACAAAGCAGCAGCCAGCTCTCAAGAACGAACGAACGCTCTCCCGACGGTGGTTCCAAACATCCACCGCTGACGAAAGATGATGCTTCCAGAAGAAGCACTCGTGTGTGCTGTGTGTGTGTGTGTGTGTTGGATGTACCTCATCCCCTCCGGCGCTGCTGGGTCTGCATGGGTGCTGCTGTTACTGTTGCTGAAGCCGCAAAGATTCTCGCAGACGCAGAGCCCGTACTCTCCGCGGATCCACGCAGAAGCTATTATCCACTCTCTGGCTTTCGTCACTTGCTGTGTTGCTGCGTTGGGATGCAAGAGATGCAAGATACACCTGCATCCTGCTCTACTGACTACTCGACGAGCGCACCGTTCGCGCTCTCTTCGGCATGTTTGGCGGAGCAAATGGTGGTGCCGATGACTGCGCTCTTTCGGCGGCTGACTGCTAGATTTGGGGGGGTTCCACGACCATTCCTCCAGCACGCCAGCTAGTGGGGGAACTGTGCTCTAGAAAAGCGCAGCAGCCAGCGTTGGCGCCCTGTGTCCCGCTTTCGTTACCAGCTCTCTGACCGCTTCTG
>JXXA01009934.1:0-16690 GCA_000956255.1 Anopheles punctulatus | reverse complement strand
CCACATGCCCAAAACCCACAGCCAACCACGTCCTTCCGTGGGATGAATGCTCCTTAACAAAGTCGCTTTCTTTAAGGTCACCCATCGGAAACGAGACCCATTCATAAGTTGCTCGTGTATGTTAATTTAGTCCCAAATGGCAAATTGGTACCGCCACCGAAGGGCATCCCGTGCCGAGCGCCGTGGGCTGCGAGCTACGAGCCGAGAGCAACAGGATGGGTGGAAACTAATTTCGCAAAAGGTTAGCCCCGATAAGTTTCACTTTCAGGTAACGTTCACACTTGAGCGAGTGCCCGCCGCCGGTGGCTGAACTGATGCTACGCTTCGGGTTTTTCTTGATGAAATTCCCCCAGCTCCAGCCATCGTGCAATAATAAACCAGCAGCACAAGGCGCTCATTTGCGCTAACGTGTGACGAGGAGTTTAGAATGCTGGCAAAACCACCACAGACACGCGTTGGAGACTAGCACTGGAGACTACTCCGAACAGCAGCGTGATATAGAAATAAAAATAATGTAATACGTGGTTGAAACAACAACCTTGGAGCAATGCATTAGATAAGCAAAAATTAAACCTTGTTATAATTAAATGCCATAACGATTCTTCCCTCTCATACCGATTTGTGTCGTTATGCGAATGATTTGAAAAAAAACTTCAATTATAAGGTTTAGTTAAATTTGTCATTATCAATATTTAAATGTTTTACTCGTAGGAAAATAAACACAATATTTCGATTGCCACTAATATCAACAACAAATCGAGTGAGCAACAGAAGGAAAAAAAATTTGTTCATTGATGCATCATTAATTCTCATCATAAATGAAAGATTTGTCCGCTTGTTCATTGATCAGAATTTTCAATGTCTACCGACGGACCCAACTTATTCTGATTTTCATGACGCTTATTTAGTATGAATGGTAAATAAATTTGCGTTTGAATGATACGAATGGCATCCATGAACTTTAGGGCAAAATTCTGAGTAATGAAGAAGCTTTTGAAGTCTCCAAAAAACGTTAATATTTGCACAACTAAAGTAGCATTAACGTTCTTGGAATTTTACCATTGCTAAATCGTTGCTGAAATACGTGCTGTTTTTTAATTAACGGACATCCTTGGAACCCACTTTTAGTAAACTATTTGGAACCATCTTCTTGGTAGAATGATTCTAGTCTAGGAATAAAAATCTACTTTACTCTGTTTATTACATTTAATGATTTTTTTTTCACCGAATCGTTCTTTTTCTCCACATTTCAAAAATTGTCCATGATATGAAAAATGCTTGCTTGATCTTTAATTTTGCTGTAAAAAAAAACAATACCCTCGCTGCCGTATTCATCAAGAATGGCAGCGTCAATTATACTAAAACCATACTACACGCCCTATTTCGAAGTACGTTTAGCATTCTTTAACACCGAAAATCGGTGTGAACGCATGGAAAATCAATGCCCCGCGGCCCAAACCAGGCGCACGCTAAATTGCACCGAAACTCGTAAAATTCTGTTACGTACGGACAAAACGGATGCAAAAACGGGGCTCGTCAAATCTCTAAATTGGATCGAATGGTATCACTGTACCACGTATGACGCCGCTTCTGCCGGTGGCAAAGTGGGAAAAGTTGTTTTTTTTTTTCGTTCCTTTCCTGGCCTTGGCCATTCCTCTCTGCCGCCCTCGAGGGTGGTATTGCCTTGGTTAGCCACGGGTTGGGGTCGATGGTGAAAACTGCACCGGCGGCATCAGCCATCTCGCTATAATACCATCGCAACCCAGCCATGCTCGGAATGGCAAAACTGGGTCGTATAAATATTTTCTTATTGGATTTTGAATGAAATATTTCCGCTTACCGCTTCAACCGTTTTGCCGGCCGTACTTTCACCCGCCCCTTTGCAAACCGCCGTTTTGCATGAGCAAAAGGACACCAGAAAGCCAATGCCAGCGCCGACGGAGACGGCACAGTGCACACCTCGCTCATAGCCTCGAGCCAGCTGTGTAAGCCGTGCTTGGTACCGCTTTTTATGCCATCGCCTTCTTGGTTTCCCGGCACACACGCGGGACGGCTGTTTTACCGAAAGATCACAGTCAATGACAAACCCACGCGTGGGTGAGGCGAGACGAAGGCGTCGTTTTCTAGCGCCTGGAAAAGTGAATGCTTTTTTGTAGGTATGTGGGTGTGTGTTGCATATGAGATTGAGACGCAGGCCCACGGTGCTACCAGTGGAATGGGTGGTACATATTTAGCCCACCCACACACGCGATGGCACACGGGAAAGTTTATCCGTCTTCCGAGGCAATCGAAGCCAAAAACCGCACACGTATGCGAAGGGATGAACAGTTCTTTTTCTGCATCTTTTGCATATTCCATACCTTTGCGCTTCGTGCCCTCCCTTTCGCACTTGAATCTGTTGCATCTGGTGGGTTCTTTCTTCCATACATTCCGGTTCTAATTCCTAACGGGAGGAAGACGATCGATCCGGTTGCTGCTTGTGCTTGGAGCTCAGACTAGACTAGCCACCAGAAAGGTTCCCAACGCGTGGAAGGTTCACCGGGCTTGGGAGTTATGCTATGCCGAGCGAATGCAATCCACCAAAGGAAGAAAACGTGGAACGCGAACACAAATCCCTACCGTGGGTAGAGCGCGGACGAATCGGAAGTGAATTCATTGGAAATGGCTCACCAGTCAGCTGGAATGCACTGTTATTTCTGAGCGAATGATTGCTTTCTTTTTTGCAATCCTCTACGTCAGTGTGAAGTCAAACTAAACAGACTTGATTCCAGGGATTGAATAGCACAGAAGAAGCTAGCATTTATAGCAAAAATGGGTGAGCTTGTAGAGGCAATGCATTACAGTTTTCTCATCATTTATCTATCGTCGATTCCGTGCGAACTAAACTTCATATTTAACATGTAAAGTTGAGCGCAAGTAGGATACAGTTCTGTTCACTAGCTAGAAAATAATTCGTTCAACATGTTCTCGTCTTCCCAGCTCCAATTGTGTACGGTGTGTACCCCCGGCAGTGAAGCTGGCAAACACAAACATACATTAAGTGGGCGAAATTGATTATTTTCTATTTGTTTATCCCCGGTGACCTTTTCCCTGCCCAAGCGTTCACTCCCATCACTCCCGATGACAACACAAACAGATCGATCGGAATGTAATATACCGGTCCGATGCACGGACGAGAAAGCAGCACGACCTGGGACACCTGGGAAGGCAAGGACACAGAAGAAGTAGAAGAGGAAAAAAAATCCGTAGCAAAGTATGCCAACTCCCGCTGCTGCCCAAGATTGTGTGGTTGGTGCCGCGCCTGAAAGGTAGGCAATGTTTACCACTCCTACCCGTGCATGAATGTATCAGCGGCGTCCACAGGACGAACGATGGAATTGATTTACTTCTCGTAAAAGACTGTATCAATCTGATAGAGTCTCGATAGTCGTTTCATTGCAGCTGTTTTTTTTTCTTTCGTTTTCGTTCCTAATAATTGAATGTCTACGGGCACTAGGGGCAAGAGAAGGATGCTGATTCGTCGTTACTTGGGGACATCAAAGCTTCTTTTTTCAGAGACATCAATGCATATCAGCACCATTACTAAGTCAGAAACTCTACGGTTTTATGTATAATTTATTGAATATATTTTATACGAACGAAAAAAAAAAGTTTCATGGTTGTTTTTAATATTTTACAGGTACATGCAACCTAGCACGTTTGATATACAAATTTAATTATGTCACCTCCAATGATACACATGAAGGACTTCACACGCAATAGCCACGCCATTTTTTCTGCTAAGCTTTAATATAAATATCAAAAATTCCTCCATGCTGCATTCTGGCTTATGCGCCACGGGAATGGAATGCACATCCGCAGCATCGAACGAAGTGCCGGATGAAAGCGTTTCAAATATCCGAACCTAATCAATTCCGATATCGTGCGGATCTCACCTTCGTACACGCATCAAACATCACCTTTCGCTCACCAGCGACACTTGGCGTTCGATTTTTTATTTTTTTTTTTTCGCTCAACTCCCTACAGTTACCAGTGCGGCATATCTGCAGTGACGACAAATCGACGCGGCCGAGGATGCCCGGGACACGTCAATCTGAAATCAACACGTTACCTCAAACGCACCGGGGCATTACCTATTCCCGTGTTTAGTTTGGCGATCGGCTGTTGGTATTTCGGGGCGCGCATTTCATCCACCCCAGATGACGAATGATGGACGCAGCACGCTTACGGTGGGGCTCCCAAATCGATACGAACAGCTTGCTCGGGACACAAACGGGTGCCGGGGAAAATTGACAGCACCGAAAATGCCCGTTCTCTGCCTGGCCGGCCGGATGACCCGAGGCTGATCAATTATGAACGATTCAATTCGCTGCTACCACTCTCCCCCTAGTGCCATCAGAATGCTGGCACAGATCCCTATGTGCGTCCGAGTCTCGAGTTTGCCAACTTCCTCACTGGATTTCGAGCACGAATCGCACAAAAACACTCACTCTTCTGCCCATTCGAATCAGAAAGGCTAGCGAGCCCCGGAGAGCTTCGTGATACGAATTGAGCCCACCAACTGCAACTCGGATATGGCCGTGGAAACTCCGTCGAAAGAGGACCGATCGCTGGCAGAAGCCCCAGTGAAATCGACCGAAATAGACGAACTATCGTTTCGATCCTCGGTTAGCTGGGCCGGGCTGTACGGCCTTTTGGTTTTGTTTCCCTGGGCTTCGTTCATCGTACTTCAGTCGCCTTGCCAATTTGGTGCCCTACCCCGGTAGCCTGGCAGCGTTGGTCGGTTCGGACGACCTAGAAGCGCGCGAAGCTCAGGAAAAATTCATAAAACCATTAAAATTCTATAACCCACTCAATCAGCCACGCTGCAAGATGCACCGAAAATTGGACAGTTGATATTTTCATTCAATTCTGGTACCGTACCTATGGCGTGATTTCGCCCCAACCATCGGTGCCGGGAACAAATGATCCAAACAGCAAACAAACCTGGGCGCTAGAGAGTGAAGGGATGGGAGTTTGGAGGTTCGGAGCTCATTTCCTCGCCGGTTCGTGCTGAAGCCTTTCCGCAAACTGTTTAGCGCGCTCCAGCCTAAACGACAATCAAACATTCGAGTTCCCTGCTGCAAGTTCCGGCCTGGGTGCTGGCATTCGATTCGCTACGCCCTACAATAGCAGAGATCATTTCATTGCTCACACGAACGCAAACATACACACACGGAGCCCGAAAGAGAAATCCCGCTCGACCCTTCCTAAACAGGTAGGCACGTTTCGTACCGTCTGTGTTGGATTATTGGCAGTGTTATTGTAGCTATTCGGCTCGCGGAACCCCGTGCTCTGTGTACATGGTGAGGACAAATTTCCCCACGTCCGTTCCGCACAGGACCGGCACCAGGAATCATAATTAGAGCACGGGTGGCTAGCATTAGGCCAGCAGTGGCTGGAAATACATGATGCGTGACGTTCCGGTTCGATCCAGCCGGACAATGCATTCGACTAAACTGTTTTAGGTGCCGCTGTGTTTCGAAACGAAACGCACGTTTTGTTTGTTTGCTGTCAGGAAAAACGTGTACATGGTCGAAGGGTGTGGCAATTTTGATGACATTTTAACTGGCCCTACAACTGAAACTATTTGCGATTTTGAATTTTCTATTTTCCAGGACAATTTAGTGCCAATTATTCTGTTCTCTTCTAAAGCAATCACAACACTTTGTAATGGAACAGCATCATTTGGGTCTGTTTTAAATTTCAATTGACGAATTTGAAAACGGGTTTCACTGAAACTTCCTTATTCCGATTCTTTATATTTTTGAAAAAAAATGTGATTAAATTTTTCGTTGCAATTCCCGAGAAATTCACGATTTTTCCCCCGTAATACGATCTATCACGCGGAGCACAGCAGGTTCGTCCAATGTTTTAACGATTTTATCTCATCAAATTTGCATCTAAGCTTTAATTTAATCAATATAACTATGATCTTCTTTTTCCTCTTCACCGTTCTAATCAATATACATTTGATCTTCTTTTTCCTCTTCATAATTGCTCAGTAAATTTCAATGGGCCAGAATAGGGGACAATAGGGCGGATTGAGGGTGTTATCGGACTTGATAAAAGGCTAAATTCGCTTCCTTTTCGCAACTGCAAGTTCCTTGTCAGACCATATATTTGCCTTCGATTTACGCTTACCATTCGCCTTCCCCCTGTTGGTTCTGGAAGCTGTCAGAAGTCGGCCTTAACATAGGTTTCATCATCCATTAGAATGCACCCTCCGTACTTGGACATTGGTTGACATACAGCTTTCGAGTACTGGTTTTAGCTAACTTCGGAACTGAAAAAATGCACTGTATTTGTTATAATAAACGCAGCAGGCTCTGTGAAATGCCAAAGAGTTTGTTCCTTTACCGAGTGGGCCATGCTTTAGCTGCTATAAATTATGTTCACAGTTCTAATCAAAAGTGGAAACTTTTGAAGGAAAAATAAGTCTTCCATTACACAGCAAATAAATTCATAGCCAACAGGCTTCCATTGCCCTTTTCTTCACTTTTGTCTGGTTATCTTTCTGAACGTTTATGGTTCTTTATGCCACTGTAGGTCTTCCACCCGGCGAGTAGCATCATTTTCAGTGTTTAATTTTTCTGCTCGCTTCCTCGCCCACTCGTGAGTACGCGCTCTTTAAACATCGAGCACTGAAACGACTACCGGCATCAAACAATCGCTTCGCAAGGAGTACATATTTCTACCTCCATTTCAACTGCAAGCAGAGCGAACAATAGCGGCAGCAGCAATCTAACTGGTAAAGATGCGCTTGAATGCACATAACCGTAAAACAGAAATGAGTTCTCCTACGACTGCACTTTCCATCTCCGGCCCAGCAACGACATCAACGGACCATCAACGGGGACCAACCGCTCGCCGGAGTGGTGAGTTGAAAGTTCGGTTCTTGCGGCAACCGGGCCAACCCATCCGTGACCACCTGTGCAGGCCCGGTTTGCGTAGCTGCCGGGGTGAAGTGCGAAACTTCGCTGCATCGTCGTTACCACCCGCGGGCCAAGGCACAGGGGGAAGGTTAAATGCTGCATTTATCCCAACCCCCTAGCGGAAATCTCTTCCCGACCAGGGACAGCGGACACATACTTTACAGCGCACCGAACGCAGGTAGTGCGAGCTCGGTTTTTACGATCTGCACTAACCGAAAAGATCTTCGACAATGGCCACCAGTGGATGGATCGATGACGGAATCTCGACCGTGCCGGAGGTGAGAGTAACAGCACCAAATGGAGCAACCGGCGCCCTCCCTCCGTCCCAGTGTCGAATGCAGTTTCGGTGTTTTCCTGGCTCTGGCAGGATCGTGTTTGTGTTTGTGCGCCGGAAAGCCTGCCCCAGCTTGCGGCTCTTTGCGAGTTTTATGGATGAATTTATGTTCACATTCCTGCCCAAACTCGGCTGCTAACTGTTATTGCTCTTAATGTATGTGTACGTGTGTACGTCGGTTTGTGCCTTCGTTCTACCACGCGACTATTGCATTCCTTTCGCGGAAAAAAGAAACCTTTCCACGGAGGCCTGTGCTTAATGTAGGTTGCGTTTCCGTGAACTTACCTCACCACTATCGTACCTTCTTGTGCTGTAGTTTTTTTTTGTTTTCGTTTTTTTTGCAATGTAGCCTATTACCTGCTACCTTTTCCAGCTGAGATCACGCTGCTTTCTAGGCTTCATTTTTTTTTATTCAGCAAAACCCCATTGTGGTGCTCCGTTGCTGAACATCGTTTTTCACTGAAAATATACACGACGATCGCTGCACCGATTCCTGCCTTCATGCGGAGTTCGGTAGCAGTGGCACCGTTTTACGACACTGGATGCATGGGCCGACGGGACGGGGAGGGGGTGCAGTAAACCGTGCCGGAGACGTTGAGAGAAAAGTGCAATGCTTCATAGTTCGGATGGTTAGTTTCTAGACCGTGGTACTAGGGTACGATTGAAAAAAAAAGAGAAAAAACCTCGAGCAAATCAGGCACGTCAGGTGTGAAAGTTTGCCGTGAGGAACAATTTCTTTAAGTACGGTTGTATACGGAGCTTTACCAGCCACGGCATCAGCAAGTGGTTTAGCTACGTTCAGCTAGGCTAGTGTTTGTTTTTTCAACACAAAAAATGATCAGAAAATGAGGTAGAATCTATTTTTTATCAATATTCTTGCGTATGAAGTATTTCATTCGTGTCAAAACAACAAAAGGAATCCATTTCTAACCACTGTACCATTGATGGATGTATTTTAAACTATTCACCCAGCTTGTTAGCTGGCAAAAGCAAACAGAAATGTAACGCAGCTGCGTTATGAAACTGCAAAAACACGTTCTCTGCCAAACCTTTCGGGTTTTCCTCGCCACCATTACAAAAACCCATCAAATGCAAAGCCGCTGCTACACCAGCTCACCAGCCCCGCTGGCAGCAAAGCCGCTCACAAACAAACTTTACGCGTCTGTAGTTCGATTGCGCTGCATTCCCGGAACACCACCGCCCGATTGAAGTTTATTGCCGAACGCTGGGGTAACTTTAATTGCAAAATTTATTGAAACCCACGGAACGTGGTTACGGAACACCGGCCGCCCTGTGTCCCGCGCCGGGCCCGTGTGCCGGTGGCGGTGCACTTTTACATAAAATCATAACGCGTGCAACATCAAACCTTCCCATGAGCTTCCAGAGAGCGCAAGCCCGTTTCCCATAAGGTCAACCTCGGAAGCCCCGAAAGCGGCCGCCGCTCAACTGGCGCGCTCGGTGAAATCCGGTGCATAATGAAACATTTATTAATAATAACTGTATTACAAAGTTTTTTGTTGGCGTTGGCGGAGGGCCGCTCGGAAGGGTTTGGGTTTGCATTGTGAAAGTAACTTTTATTAGGGCGAGCTTATCCTCGCGCAAACTGCGCGCAAAGTGGCCACACCGAACGGGTAACAATATTTGCTGCTAATAGGTACGATGAAGTGAAATTTATCTTCCCGCAATTATCTTTTGCCACCAACCGTTCCCGGTTCCCGGTGGCACTTGTTGGTGTAACACTTGGCGGCGTTCGGTTGGTTGGTCGGTTAGTTAGTCAAAAGTGGCTACGGCTCATCCCTCATTACCGCGAGCGACACTGGAGCGGATGGCATGCGAAATTTATCTAACCTCTGCTCGTTATTAAAGCAGAACGAATTTTACACATTTTTTTATGAACACATAAACTTTGAAAACGGCTCAGGACAAAAGACAAAAAAACAACGCGCAGCCAAGTATGCTGTTATGCTCTCGAACGCTCGAAAAGGACATTCAGGCCGCAAGAGGGTTTGGTGATGATAGAGATCCATTCCGTACCGAGTTATGGGCGAGTCGTGAAAGTGCTTGTCTCCGTGTTTGCCACACTATCGTGGCGAAACATTAAGCATGTCTTCGACCCGAAACCCGAAGAGAAAAGGCGCCTTCGGAACAATACGCACATAAAACGTACCAGCCAGCGCGCACTGGTCGTCACAACAATCTAGACGGTGGCGTCGTCAACCAACAGCCAGCCGAGCACGGGTGTCAACGGGCGGGTTGCTCAATCCATTTTGTCCGCCATAAACTGGCATGTTGGAAATAATTAAAAGCCTAATCAAATAGATTGTTATCTGCGCCAGAATGGGCGAAAGCGTCACCGTCGGCCCACTCGGCCCTCTTCCCAAACGTCTCCAGCGCGTGAGCATCTCTTTTGGTGTTTTTATCGATGCAGTGTGAGTCTCACAGTGACGTCAGATAAGTTTTGGGAAACTTTCTCAGCGCTGATATCGCTCCCGACACCCGAGCACCCGAACGCTACGTTGTAAGTGTAGCGATTAAAACCATTCGTCGACTTTACGCCAATCATCTGGATAATCTGGTGCGTCCATGCTCGGACAGGAACGACGCAATTCACGGGGAACGCATAATGTGTAACTTTCAGCGTAAAAGTACCAATCATAAAATGGGTACATTTCGCTATTGGGTTGTGTGAAGAGAAATAGAAATAGAGAAATTGTTTAATGTTTATGTTGACAGAAACGTGATTTAAATTAAACTCGCGTTTGTTACAGTCAGCAGGCAAGTTGATGGAACTGCAATAGGGAAACTAAACAATTGTTCATTACAATAATTTGAACAAAATACAGCATTAACTCTTACAGTTACAAAAAATCGTCTCTTAGACAGTGAAATAGACAAGCAGTTCTTACGGAGTTTTTCAGTTTAATTTAAAAATGACCAAAATGACCAAAGGCAAAAAAATGACCAAAGAGGTTTATCCAATAAAAGTAATCCCAAAAACAAGCTATACTTATCAAATTCATTCCCACTGTACAGTTAGAATTATTTGAAAGAATAGTTAAAGCATATATTATATTATTTTAATCTTTCATCTGGTTTGGGTTTGACAAATGAAACTGTTCCAACAGGTTAATATTTCACTTTTTGTCCTACATTTTGGTAAAAACCTATGGCAAGTTTTCTGACTGCCTAAAACTACTGCAATGTTTTTATAATAGCGACTTAACAACCACGACTAAGTGAAAGAAGTAAACGAGTTTCATTAGTTAATCATGTGTAGTTGCATTTCTCACTTATCCTTATATACAATTTTAAGATGAATTTTAAAACATTGAACCGAGTGGTGCCATACACGACCGTATATACCTACCCAACCAAGCCAGTCTCAATCGAAACGGTCTAAAAGATGCACGCACACATTCAAACAGGCCGACAGAAAGGACGCAAGCAAAAATCCATAGATAATTTAATGCATCCTCGACGCTCGTATTCTGCATGCTTTATTTAGCAGCACGCCTTTTCCACTCATATGCACACACACACATTCGTACACATAATCATCAGCTACAAGTTCCAGTTTGTTCCGCTTTCCAGAGGCTTCGAGGCACCGTGTATTTTATGTGACGTACAGTGTCAGTGTGTGAGCGGTACCGTGATTTCGTTTCCGGAAGTATTCCCCCGCCGCAGCCGTTGCATTCGCCGAATCCCAAGGTGAAATAAGAAAACTCCCGTCTGCTCGTTATCATTCGATTTTATTTGTACGCCACCCAGAACGAAGCGTCTGAATGAAGTTTTCCAATGGTTTCTCCCCGTGGTTAAGTTTGTCAGGCAAACGGTGGCGGCATGGGCACTGGATACATGCGCCGATCCAGTGCTTTGGACCAACTCACCCCCAGTGGAGGCGCCCAGTCGCCCATCGAACTGTAGCTGGGATTTTGATGAGCAAGAAACAAACTTCTCCAACAGCACACAGGCATCCGGCTTAGGCTAAGTTCGGCTAAAGCAACAACAATAAAACTAAGGTTTAGTTACCACTCAAAAAAAAAACCGACCCAATCGATGGCCCGCTTGTGTGTTTCGTACCTCTTTGTGCATTTCGTGACGTGCCATTAATCGGCGAACGTACAAACGGACGATTTATGTGTGGAACATCTTCCGTCAGGGTGCTTGTAATATTTATGATTTGTGTATCGGTAAAGTTAGCATTTTTATGGGCGGAAAGTTTTGCCGAAATTACTTCAAACACTTGTAGTTTTCATGCCTAACGAGCTTGGGAACGCTCGTCGTCATTTCCATCGTGGAACATAGAAGTTGATGCCAGTTCCAAACAGCTTAGCGGTGGTACCTTATTTCCAACACCATTTTGGATGTTCCCTTTAAATAGAAACGTCTGATTCAAATGAGTTTTTTTTGTCAATTCAATTTCAATGCGCATTAACTCTTGTGCAATAGCGCAAACCCTTCCCCTTTCGTTGGTTGTTTCCATTTCTTGGAATTCCGGTCGAAATCATAACTTGAATGATTCACAACGATTACGCTGCACAAGCCCACAGCCCACGAGCAATATTACCAAAGCATACAGCGGTGAAGGATATATTGACGTGACAAACAACATACCAACCGCATGTACACTGGCGCTTCGTGAACATTCTGCGCAGGAAAGGACGGCGGCGTGAGGTGGCGTGGGGTGGATATTTTTCCCTTCACGGTACAAACCCTATCCTTTACCTCATCAATCAGTGCCAGTGTAAGAGGCGCTTGGTGCTCCAAACCCACTCTAGACCGAGCCGTGCGGGCCGGAAGCGCGCGTGAAACCGAAATGGTAACCAGGTGCTAGCACTAAAGCACAGTTGGTTATTGATTTCCCTGAGCTCGTGGATGCAATGCTTCCATCCCAGCAGTTGCGATCGTATTCTTCGGGACGGGGGAGTAAGAAGAAGACGAAAAAAACATCGGAACCACAACGTCGGGACGTCGTCACCGTCGTTACCGGTCGGTTGTGATGACAATCGTACCATCTTGAGCTGCTTGATTTGAAATCCTACTCAGCGCAGCCACGCAGCCACGGTCCTCTATCTCCCAGGGGGATTTCCATTCCACTCGCTCCATACGCTTTTAACAATCCAACCACAAACACCAATAACATCAGTGCACTCTCGTTGCTGTTCCTGCTTTTGCTGGGGCAGCCCTTGAGAAAAAAAAAGATCGAAAAATACCACCCCGACAGAAATAAAACTCGTAATACCGCAAACGATGAGGTTTTTCGGTTGTTTAGCAAGTGTAGCCTGTGTCATTAGATAGGCGAACTTTGGGCCGGGTTCGGGGTAAGTCTCGGCGGTTTTCGTCGACAGCACAAGGCCGACTGCCGAATAACAGACACCTACACGCACTCACAGTACGGGCTCACGGCGGTCAGCACGGTGGAAACGGTGGAACTACCCTCGTCGAAGAACAACAAACATCCGACCACCCAACAAAACTTATTTTAAGCATATTGGAACGGATGATCGGAAGTTTTCTTGGCTTTTCGTGCCCACGCGGCATTGGGAGCTTTCCGTTTCCTTTTTCGTTTTTCTCCCTTTGAAAGGGGGGAGGTGGGGGATAATATTTGCACAGTAATGCCATCGGAAAGCGGTGTTTATGAAACGCCCGAATTGGCTGAAACCAGTTGATGCCATTTGCCGAAAATTGTTCATTCGTTTAATGGCAACGATGACGATATTGCGAATCGATTTCCTTTGGCGGCATGTTTACCTCCCTGCTCACTACGGGCCGCCTGTTCGGGGAGCCCAAACAATCAACGATGTGGAGCAGAAATTTTGTTGTTCGTCTTTCCTTTTTTTTCGCTTTATCCATTTCAACTATCCCTATTCAACAACTTGCAGAGGGGAACGGTTGTTTGCTAACGGCAATGCGAAAGTTTGTTTTCCCAAGGATTGTTTTTTGTTCTTTCAAGCAGCTGTTTACAACACAGTAGAAGGTGGCAATGTAATTGAGCACAATGTTACGCTCTGTTTTAGATTTATTTTTTGTAACCTCCACAATCGCTGAATTCGATTAGTTGAAGAATATTTTATTTATTTTGATTGCCTTTTCATTGTATCGTATGTCGCATGAGTAATTGGTAACTCCAAAAAAATTCTGAATTTGCAAAGTCAACGTTCCAGATAGAATACGATTTGTTGGTGATGTTAGTGGAGGGTTTTCATCTCTATTCCAATTTATAATTAAAAACGTTTAGACATGCGGCTATCGAAAGAGCTAATGTACAAGTTTAAAGCACTGGTTTTATCTCAAATTTGCTTGAGATCCTTTCAGTCAACAGCAACGAACACGCAATAGCCTAAAGCATGACGATAAGCTGGTAAAAACATTTCAAGTTGCCTGCCTGCAATATGTGGTAAGCCTTCGATGAGTTGCTGGAATGTAGCGTTTACAAACACGAGCATGATTGCATAAGCCATTAAAATGCACGAATGTTTCGAATTACACATCGGTTTCGTTAATTTCACACGAAAAACCTCACTTCGCTCCGAGTACAACCAAAAACCGACACCTCAACGCCTAATGTGCATTGCCCAAGTTTTCGCTGGAAAATTCAATTAAACCCACCCGTTTCGTGTATCGCGCGGGTGACAGAAAAATAATATTCCAGTAGTAAAACGCCACCCTAATTGACCATCACCGATGGCGCTGGGTTACGGCCACAACGATTATGTAAGCAACCTCACCAGCCCGCTTCCTCTCCTGCCCGTACATCACCCTTACCACTCCATCGCGCTGGTGTGCGCTGGTGTGCTAGGGTATGGTTCAGACCGGAACCCACTTCTAACACACAGCCCGAGCAGGCGCCAGGCACTGCGAGTAAATCATATTATACATCATCACCAGAGCGCAAACACTTAGCGCTTGAACTGTGCCCGAGATCACCGAACATTAGTGGTCTGGACGTGGGGGCGTTGGTGAAGTACGCATCTGGGCTTTGGATGGAAATGGTGGGTGAAATTAGTGTTATCCGACGCCTAACTACTTGTCACACTCTCCGCGCACAAACATACACTTTGACCACTCGGATTGTGAGAAGCGAAACAAAAAAGCCACCGGACATCCTCAACGTTCCAACTTTCACGATCCTGAGGCCTGAGGCTAGCGGGATCGAAACTCGCGACCGGAAGGCACACAGTTTTTTGCCACTTTTAGCCTCTCGGTAAACCACCTAATTACATTCCCCGTCGCTTGGTTCGCGATGGAAAGGCGCGAGGAAGGAGAAAGAGTGAAAGGGAAAGAATGAGAGAAAAAAACAACACTCACACGCAAAACTTTTGTCCACAAGTGTCCAACATTGTCAGCGCCCGGGTTTCGCTCAACATGTCACACACACCGCGAATGTGGGCGAAAGGGAGGCGCGGGCGTCTGCACAAACACACATACACAAAAGTGAAGCCAGAGATCACGACAGCAGAAAATGCTAAATATGACACTGACACGAAAAACATAAATCAAATCAACTCAAATTATTCCAAGCCCCCATCGAGCTGCGCGGAAATGGACGCTCGGGGACTTGGAGCCTGCCAAAACAACCGCGTAACGGTGGGCTTTGCTTCGAATAGCAAAAAAACGTTCACACACACACATACACTCAAGCGAACGTCCCACCGGGCCGCTGACGTGCCATGTTAACTCAATACTTACTCAACCCTCCCCCTTTCATTCGTGGGTCGAATTTCACGCGAACACAGCAAACGTGTCGCTGTCTCCCTCGGTTGGGGTCCCTCGTGAGCCCTTGCTCAAAATCACTCAAGCACCCCTAACACACTCTCTCTCTCTCTCACTCTATCTCTCTCGCACTCTCCTTTGGATCACGGGAAGGGAAGGAAAGAAACCAAAATGTGTCGGGAATGCCGGCAACCAAATTGGCAATGGCGCGAAGTGGCACCCCCAGGAACAAATCACATCAACATTAATATCACTCGGCTCGATTTTGGAACCACCACCGCCACAGACAGCCTCGGGGGAAGCTTACTGATGGGCCTTCTTCGTCTTTGATGGCCCTCGGGGAACGAAACGAGGGAGAAAGCGGGCAGTGTTTCGTTCGGAAAAATTGGCTCGTGGAAATGGACGGCCCCAACACTAGCTGCAAGGGTGACGGTGATGATCACACGCTGATGGTGACGATGATCGTGCCGGTGCGATGATGGTGAGGCCGAAACGGACGCCTAGCGTCGTAGCAGGTGTCAAAGGTACGATATGGTAAATGATATTAATATGCATGAACATGCAGATGGTTTTCGGGCGGTTCGATCCCAAAGGCTGCAGGATCGGTGCATGAAGCAATGAATCTTGAAACAGTGGGCCTGGTAGAATCTTACCGTCCGTCTGTTCGTGTTTTCATGCTTCCTTTGCCCTACCCGGGTATGTAAGCTAGTCTACTTTTCTCACGCTGGGATATCCCCGCCAGGTAACGCCGGTGGCAATTTCTAGCCTCACTGCCGGTTACGCCGGAGAAGGTAAATAGAAACCGGTTTGGATGAGCCGGAGACGGGGAGAGCGCTCCATTTTCGCCTCGGCACCGGTACGATTACGCCGTAACAGGTGGTGATTTGAATTTCTTCTGCACGCTTTTTATTTGCCACTTTGCGGTTGGTAAGCGTTGCGAAACAGGCCGTGGCCAAGGCAGTGCGGGGCGGGTACAGAGCGATTGGAATAATATTTATTGTGGCTTTAGCAAATCAGCTCATTGACATGCAGCACGCACGCGAACCGTGAGCATTTCCGTGGATCGTAGAAACGCGGGTTTGGTGTGCGACTATCTCGAGCCCAGCCAAGCCAGCCACTTTTCCTGCGAGCATGTTTGATGTATTCGTGATAAGGCCTAATTGATTTTGGTCGATGATGGGTAAGCGATGGTTATGTGATTTTGATTTGAAAGCCGTTTTTTAAACGATACCAGGATTATCATGTGTGAAGCGCATTGTATGCCACCGTACTGGATTTCTCATAAGGCATTCACGACATACACGATTTTTGATCGATAAATAAATACAAATCATTTTTTAATGTTACTACGCAAACATTGAACAGCATTGGCACAAAATTGACAGAAAATTATGCGCATATAGCAAAATTTTTTCGGGTCTAAATATTTTATGAAACATTCCAGAAAGTGGTTGGTTGTTAAAATTCACTTCAATTATTGAGTATCACAGAGATGTTTTTGCAAATTATATCCTATTTTCCATCAGTTTGCTTAATTGTTTTCGTATATTCTATCCGGGATGTAATTTAAATGAATTTAATACATTCAAACCATTTTTTTAATGTGATAATATTTATGAGATTGTAGCCAAACAAGATTATATATTATTTAAAAAAAAGGCAGAATTAA
>JXXA01009931.1:0-19790 GCA_000956255.1 Anopheles punctulatus | reverse complement strand
ATGCATTGGCTACGCAATCGCCACGCTGCGGTAGCGTGGAAATGGATCGTGAATCGTGAACGGATTAAATTGGGTGCAAGTGGTGCTAGAGGGAGGAAGGGAAGGGACTGGGGTAAAAACAAAAATAACATCCTCGCGTCCGTCCGGGTCCAGATGTCAAAAAAAAAGTACAAACCTTCGGAAACGGTGATGATTTTGATCTATTTTTCTACCCGTAAACACACACCCGCACACCACCACGTAGCGCACAGCAAACACAGTCCTGGTGGCGCTGGTTGGTTAGCGGGCTAGGAAAACAAATAAGAACCCACCCCCTTCGTCCCTCGGACAACTACTCCGTCCCTCCCATACCCCTAGCTGCTGGCAATGAATCCCTTCACACACCCGGATCGATGAAACCGGAGCCCAATAACAAATCATCCACACCGTGTGTCATCTCTAATACTCCTTAGGACTTGCCGACCTTGTGTGTGTGTGTGTGTATGTGTGTGTGTTTATACCGGGTGGACCGCGCACAGACACAAACACGTATGATAGTGACAGACGGACGGTTCCAGCCGTCCGAGCGAGCAGCTAGAAGAGAGCAGCTCCCGTGGGCATCAATCATTTTGCGCATCGGGATGTTTTCTTTTTTCTCATTAATTTTGTTTCACGCCGTTTCTTCCATCCGTGCCCCGGACGAACGCTCGGGACACTGAAAACTGTCACGACTGCCTTTCATGCTGCCCTTTTGGGTGTTTTTCTTTTCCTGGGCCTGCTTGTAGCCTTTCCGTTTCATTCGCGCATCGAACTTCGCATCCACTCCGTTTTCGGTCATTATCCTTTCGGCCGCTTTTGGTGTTGCAATGCGGCGCCCAGTAATCTAAGAAGAATAAGAAAGAAACAAACGTTCTCGCTCGCTCTTTTGTAAAGAAAAAAAAAGTAAGCCATGACATCGACCGTTGAGACAACGCCACCTATCGGCCGGTTAGTGAAACTATCGGCATCGCGTTTTGGGTTTGAATCTTGGCATTTTTTATCTACCCCGATGACGTTTTATCTGCGAGCCGTAACAAATCGCACGAACAAATCGTCGCCTTCAGTACCGGGAAAGAAATTTTCCTTTCACACGCGACACGACCGAAACACAATCGTCATGGCACGAAAACGCCAAACACGACACGCACGGTGGCAGCGTAAATCCCTTTTCCACAAAACCGTCCTTCCGTGCAGTGAATGCCATTTAGCAAAATACAAACCTGACACTAACGTTTCGTTTTGTCTGTTCTTCGTTTTTTTTATCTCTTTCTCTGCTCTTGGAACTTCCGGTCCGGGGCAGATCTACCGTCGCCGGTAAGTAATTGCAGTCTGCCGAACCGGACGCAACAGTTTGCAGAAATCCAGTGCTCGCCCGGCTACGACGGAGGCTTACCACAAGTGTTTGTGCTCGAGCTTATATCGAAAAGAACCGGCACGCGGCGGTAAGGGAAATGATTTTTTTATCCATTTTCTGGTATCTTATGCTTTTTGTTTGATTGTTTTTATATTTTGAGCGCAGTTGGAATGAAATAAAAAAATAAATATACCTTTCCAAAGCAAAGATTGTTTGAGGAAAAATCAAAACAAAAAATATATTACCTCTAATATAAAAAAAACTAGCTTAATATTTAACTGCTTAGTTTTTTTTTTGAGCAACACTAGACAATTAAAATATATGAATAATTTAGGAGAACAATTTTTCATCCCTTGCATATCTCTGGGCATAGATATACCCAAGACACAAACCCTCTGTCACGCAAGGAAAACGTTATGTTCAAAATCCAATTGCACTACTAATCTCTATTTTTACAATGACATAGTCCAGCACAGTATTTCATTTTAAAACAAAAATTTAATTTGAATCCATTTCCCATCTCTCGGTAGATTTAATTTCTCCAACAAAAATGAGCCATTTTTCGTGCTGGACCGACTGGAAAAGCTGAGCGCACTGATGACGCTCGAGAACAACTCGCTGTCCTGCGTGGTGTACGCGCTCAATCAGAAAGGACGCAGCCCACCCGTGCTCATACAGGACTTTGAAATTGGCCGCATTCAACCCTACCGAGCCGGTAAGTGTGCTGTTTATCCCATTCCCTGTCGTATGGCCTCCATTGCGCTGTGAAACTATTTGTACATGTTGCTTTCCTTTCTCCTTGCACCCTCCCGCGCAACAGCGGCCAACGGACGGCGAACGGATTCCGTCGAGGGCGATAGCCGTTGGCATTCTGCTCACCGTCATCATATTGGCTCTATCAATTTCTACCAAAACATATCTGCACCGCTGCTGGCTGGCGACCGGTTGGTGCTGCCACGGCACGAAGCGCACCGAAACCGAACACCACGGGGGAAAGGGCGAACAGCAGACGAAGAACGTACTGCTGGCGGACGAGTACGAGTGTGGGACGCACTGTTTAAAGGTGAGTGAATGACGTGCTCACCGTGCTCACCGTTGGTTTGAAGATCAACTCAAACACAGCAACCCACCACCACCTGCGATTAATTGTAGCGTGACCTATGGTGTGATCAGCTGTCAAAAGGCGCTTCCCGTTTGTTTGCAAACGCAGACTGGAGTAATTAATTTTACTTTTGTTCGGTTTTTTCCCCCTCTTCACCGTCCAGCTGAAAAATGTGCAGATGCTTCGGAGGCACAGTTCGCGAAAGAAAAACTCGTCCAAGGACTCGAACGATGACGAACCGGAACCGGACGTCATACCGGCGCAGTTCAACATGGGTAAGTTCGTCCGTGCCACGGTCATGTTTCCGAGCCAATACATCCATCCAACCAACGTCTGTAACGTCGGTGTACACGGCCAAACTCGACCAGCCAGCCCGAACGTAGCTAATTAAACTATCGAACGCTGGTGAGCCTGGTGGCTGCGTAGTGGGTTTTATTGCTTTTCCGGGTGGGTAATTTGTGCACGGGAATGAAATTTCAACAGAAATTACTCGCCATATTCCAGCTATCCTAATATATCTTGCTCTACCCAAATAGGCGATATTGCATGCATGCGTCATGTTATTTGAGTGTTACGAAGCTCGGTCATTTTCCCACTGAAGCGTATAGTGAAAGCAAACGGCACGACAGGAGTTTTCCCTGTTGCCCAACATCGTAAAACCCATTGAAAATAGAGATAAAAACTAATGTCTTTTAAGTAGTATGATTCAAACTTTATTCCATATTACAAACTTTTGTTCCATATTAAATACACCAACATTCGTATTAGGCTCTTGCATTAAATTCCTTTTAACACGAATAGTACGATCTTAACGTCAATTTCTTTTCTTCCTTCCGCAGTGTCCTGTACACCGCTGATCGCAACACCGCAGCATAACGAAAACCGCGAGAAGGTATGCATCGAAAAATTTCAAAAGCGTCCTTTTCCCGGGTTCAATTTTTTTTTCGCTTCATGCCCGTTCTGTCTGCAGGACTCCCAGCGGTACGGCGGGTTCGTCTCCACCCCGGCAACGATGACGGCATATCAGACGGCCCCGGTGGACCATCCCGCGGTGTCGGTGTCGCAGGAAGCGCTCGAGTATCGGGCGACGCACGGTAGCATCGTGGGGATACTGCCCCCATCGAAAGCCGCACCCTGTTCCGGCAGCTCCGAGCTCGATATCAACGTGATCAAGGACCGGCTGCTGGCGACACGCGTCCCGGAAAGCTGCGTTTGACGTGCATGCCGCATGGTGCATCATCAATAGAACAGGCGCTAGAGAAGGTCGCCAAAGCTGCAGCACCACTCGCGCGCGCGCGCGCACCACTTGTGCACTGTCCATTTCTGGCCGCCACTTGGCTGGTGCGGCAGGTTGGTTTTTCCGCTGCGTCGAGTACACTACACTGGACGAGCTACTTCACGGTGCCCCCTCCGGCGGACGTGGCGTGTGATGTGATGCGACAGCAGAAACCAGCTCCCATTTATCCCTTTGTTTTGTTTTCTATTGAAACTTTTATTTAACGGAACAAAACGAAGGGAATATGCTGAAGGACTCGTGGGACGGAAAGCGGAACGCTTGGATGTGAAACAAAATGTGGGAAACTATTGTGCATATCTCTGAAACTGTCTTCGGCTGCGAGAGCTGCGTGGGTTTACTGCCAACCTATGGCACTAGGAACTTAATAAAGGATGAACGTTTTCAAGTGGTCGACTGTGCTTTACACGCGCGAGTGGGTGTTGAATAATTCGATTCATTGTTCTACGTTCTAAGGCTGCTGGTTTGGTTCAAACAAGAAACTCTGCTCTATTGCCTTTTGCCCCACATATTTGGTTTCTGTTAGTGTTACTCAAACCTCTCTTGGAAGACTTTTAATAAAAACAAAGAAACATATCAACAATTTGCGTGTGTTATCTAGGGCGATAATTGAGTGATCCTCAAACATAAAATAATGAGAAAATAAATTGACCATCGTTATCCTAGGTGAGACTGGATTATTAATACTGGTAATACTGAAATATAGAACATTCTGGAATCCGCTGGTAGATAGTCAGTATTTATTTCAAGTTTCTTAAAAATATGTAACTTAAACCTACATCACGTAACATCACTTGTACGCGCACCGCCACTTTCACAATTTCTTCCCTCACATCATATCTTTACTTCTTCTTCTTCATCTTCGGTATACTACTAGATTCTCCTACCGGCCGCTTGATCTCTTCGTACTTCTCTATCCACGAATCCATCGTACTTAGATCACTCGTCACCACCGGGAACTTAATAGTACGGTTGTGCTTCTTTCCCACGAGATAGTTGATCGTGGTACGAAGCAGCGCAATATACTTCATGATATTTCGGTTCGCGTCTAGGCTCTCCTGCATGTCACTGCTGGGTTCCGGGACTTTCGGCTTTCGCGTGGGTTGCACGGGAGCTACCGCGATTGTGGGTACCACCGGTGCATCCAAAGCGGCATCCGGATCTTCCATCGGCACGTGCCGGCTCTTCCGCCGATTGATCCGATTCTTAGGCGGAGACTTGATCACCGTTGGCACAGGAGGCGGAAGTGACTCTGGTGGTAATAGGTTTTTGTTTCCTTCCGCTGGCACTATCAGTTGATTCGTTTCTTCCGCAGTATTCTGAGATTCTTCCATTTCCGCGTCAGCCATGTCGATCACCAGCTCCTTTTCGCTGCCTGACGAATCGTCTGATGCTTCTCCCGCGTCTTCTTGCTTTGATGGATTGGAGAACCTTGCGGGTATTTGATTTATCGATCGCACGTCCAGTATCTTGAAAGGAGAATCCTTATTGGGCTCTATTAGCCCAGGGAAACGTTTTTTCGGCTCCATGGAAACTTATTGTTTTGGTTTGTTTACGTTTGAAATCTTCCGTACACCACCAACAAAATCAACTGTCACTCTTGACAAAATCATCATCAGCATCATCGGGTTCATCATCGGATCACCCAGCCGCCATTGTAAAGACGTGAAACTTTCCCGCCAGAAACGATGCAAGATATGTTTTTACATATATTTTGGAAAGCTTAGTCAAACCGCAAAACGTGAAAAAGTGCTCACCGCAAACATCACACGCATCACAAACTATACATTATCAAATAGTTAAAAAGATTACTGCATAAATTCCCCATTTCTGAAATATTTCAACACTTACATCGCGAGAGCCGTTAGACTTCGAAATATTGCCCAACAACAACATAACTTGCTTTCAAATTTAAACTTAAACAAAACGTGTTTTATTCTTTGTCTCTGACGTTGCACATGCAGTAACAAAAGGACCAGTTCGCTTCGATTTTATTTAATTTATTTGTCACTTATTCACTGTACGACTTTATTAATAATAGTTAGTGTTGGTTTGTTTTTCCCTCGCACTTTGCTTTCTTTTGCTCGTCTCGATCGCTAGCACGTGTTTCCTGCTTCTATGCTGGATGGTTTTACGCAGCGCGCTTCCTTTCATTCTGTATCCGGCACACTGCATCCGCTATAACTAAAAACCTTTAATCTCTTCTTAGTTACACTGCATGCGCTTCTGTTTGTGTGTTTTTTTTACTTGCTTTCAAGAGAGTAGATTTTATTTATGTTACACTCACAACAATCGTTGCATCGTTGCGCATGCAATACGTGCATTGTGCAACAGCACTCGGTTACATGGCTGCCTTGCCGTACAAATCCACTTCATAACAAGCGCAAAACAACAGTGTTTGTTTAAATTTTTCACCCACGTGTTTGCTGCCAACCGTGTCTGGCTTGGACAGAACTGGTGTGTGCGGTGTGATTGATGTAATTTTTTGGTATCGTCCCGTATGCGTGATGGCTGGTTTGGCCCACTGTTATACTATGGTTTTGGCAAATTTTGTATGATTTACACATACGTGTTTCCAAATGTATTGTTTCAAATTGTAAGTTTCCACCCCTGTCTGACTCTCTGTATGGATATTAATGTATGACTCTACAGAGTTCATTTTTGCTTTTTTATTTTATTTTTTGTTTTTGTAGGCCAAATGCTCTCTGGAAATGGGTAAGGAAAACAACACACGCACAAATGCAAGTTTTTTTTTGTTATCAGGTCTATTCTTTGTTCCATTTTAGTATATTTTTCCAACAGATGAAACAATCAATAGTGCAGATCTAGTTATGAAAGAAAAATAATACCAAGAATCTTCAAGTAAAATACGATTCAATTTCAAAACGTCTCGAGAGATTATGATATCCTCGTGGACACTTCAAAATATACTCTTTTACTTTCAAAATTCACCTGTAATCCATCGTTGTGCCTTATGTTTCACTTGATTCATTTAGTTTCTTGTGATCCCAAAAACGGAAATACGATGACACTTACACTCAAAAACGGATTGATATGTGAAATTAACGTTGCACTTGATAAATTCAGCAAAATGATGGTTCACTCGGATTTTCAATCTTTGAAATGTGTAGATTCCTGATATGGTTGATTACGACAATCAGGTGGTTTAGTGTATTGCACCCGACAGCAGATTTACAAAAAAAAGTAAAACAAACAATAGCGCGATATGCGTTTTTCTAGAGCTTGGTGTAGGTACACGCCACTATATTTTACCACCTTTGTGCGTTATCCCTGCAGATGCACAACCTCGATTCAAGATCGATGCTTGAAAGAACCATCGAAAACGCCATTCCGCCGCGTGGTACTTTTGTGATGTTCAATCACAATCAAATAAGTGCAATTTTTCACTTCAATTTGCCAAAACGTAATATGCACTTAGAATCTTTTTTACGACTGCTAAACTGAAAAATAAAACTAGTCTGAAGTATTCAGCCTAACCGCATCAAATTTGCACGACTATTCTTTCATTAATGCTGTATTTATCCTTTCTTCGCAAAGATGGATTGTAGCTACAACAGTAAATTAAGCGATAATTTTGTTAACAATAGAATAACCAATAAAATCAACAGACAAAAACTATGATTCTGCCCGTAATTTATCATCCTTTCTATTCGCTGATGTTGCGGAAGAATGCCATGAAGTGTGTCCACAGGAAACATGGATATAGTATCGCCTACTATGCTACTCTCATCTGACTGCGTTGACGTTTGACGTTTGGTATTTACAAATTTGTTTTCTTCGCCGCATCGCAACAAAACATTCTTCAGGATATGGTGGTGCTGTCAAACGCGAGTGATAGATCTCCCGTAGCCCGCATCAACCATTTAGTTTGTTCACATTCCTACTCTGCTTCTGTTGCCGCCTCGGCGTGTGGAGCTTGTTTGCTTTATATGCGCATGAAGTTTCGTATAGTTTTCATTATGATTTGATGGTTTATTTTGCTGGTATTTCTTTTTAAAGTGCAATTACAATATCGAACTATCTAATTATTTTCACTTAGTGGCACTGCAACCGCACCCCAGCGCGAATGACCACACGCTTTCTGAAGGAGCAACCGGTGCCGGCAGCGCTTGCATAACGCCCGAACTCCGACTTTTTTGCCTCCATCGTTTTGTCGATAACAGCACGGTAAAGTGAAACGATGGTGATAGAAAGGAAACTGTTGCCGCCCAAAATCGTTCCACGCTGTGCACGGATTTTGATTTTATTCGATTTTTTCAGCGACACTTCCACGCGGCTGCCACCCGGTGGAGGCATCGGGATGCTCTTGTCCTAATTACCAGTACAGAGAGTCAACTATGTTCCATTTAAAATATTTTAGATACCTTAATAGCTAGCTAGAGGGTGTGTCTGTGTGACTGTGTGTGATTCTTTTTGTCTTATTAGATTTCTATACTTTATGTGTATATATATGTATATATGTATATATATAATTTCTTCAAATAAACAAACACCATTCATCTGCTGTTTTTTGCTCATTTGTTGTCAATTTGGAGTTCTAATAGATTTCAACCTACTCCAGTGCTAGACTCCGGCACTCCCTCTGCAAACGGAAATAGAAGAAATCCGTACGGGTTTCAGCACGTCTGCACGTTTCATTTACAGAAGTCGTCCATGCCTCTCCAACACACAAACAAACCCATCGTAGAGCCGTGTACTTGTAGTTTATAACTATGTTCTCTTTCTCTCCCTCTCTCTCTCTCTCTCTGTCTTTCTCTTACTTCTTACTTCTGCACATTACAGTACTATATGGAAGACATTATATAAAATTATTTTTCCAGTTTTTCCCCTCCCGTTCCTAACGCTCCTCGCTTTATTTCCTTACCCAACGATTGTTTCATGTGGTAGTGTGTGTGTTTTTTTTTAAATTTCTTCTTCGATAGTATCAGATGCGATTCGATCTACATCCCGTGATCACCACCATCTGCAACACTGTAACTGCTTCCCTCGCAAGACGCTCTAAACGCTAAACTACTACATGATACCATTGAAATAGTCACTTTTTGAACAGAGTATGAAGAATAGCATGAGAGCGCACAGATTGGAAAAATGGTATTGGCTTATGTAAGTGAGTGTTAATGAGTGGTTGTGTCTGTAAATGTGGTTTTACTTTCTCCCTCTGCCTTGCTACAGAAGATCCTACCGATCGGCCATGGGATATATGGAGATCCTCGTTATACCTAACGCTCGAACAAGATTGTGTAAATATACAAGCTGTTGCTGTATATGCTATATGCATGAGTGTGGAAAGTGATTGCATGAGAGAATAGTAAATTGCCTGAACCTGTATCGGTATGGTTTTTTTTTCTTTTGTTGTTTCGTTTTTCGTAATAGGAGAAACTGATGGGGCTCTGCCAGTTACACAGGAAAGAAACGGATCTATTACACTATCATCGAGGCTCACGTTCATCGCGTTCTGGTTACTCTCTCCTTAAAACACAAAGCGAATACTTGTATCGTTCGGTCGTTGCTCAGAGCTAATCATCTTATTGCTGCTTGTTTATTTGTATCGTCCGGTTACAGTGAAAGTCTTGCTAAATTCATTTAGCATCCCACAATGTACGCCGAAGAATGAAGGGTCACTCGAAAAGGGTTTTAAAAATGAGTGAAATAGTTTAACACAAACAATCGGCATGCAAAGAAAGATAAACAAACGAGCAGATGTGTTTCAATCATTGGCATTGACATTTTCAGGAGCATTTTTATGATCACCGATGACTAATTTTTTTTTTATAAATTCATAATCCAAAGCTATTTTTTTATAACAAATAGGTATCACTTTTCAAAACGACATGAAAATAATATACATGCACAATTGAAACATTTCAAAACACAACCGATATGGATTCTTGTACTCTTAGCGTGAAGCGCACATTTGATACTCCCACCCACAGATCCGAGGTACTAAAAAAAAAGACTGGCGTATATTTTGCCATCAAACGATTAAGGATTTTCGATTTCGTTTTGCAATAATTCTCTTCCCAACCCTCCGTTTAAATCTCTCGATGGATAACAAACTGAGAAAACGTTGCCCGAAACTAAGCTCGTTCATTCCACATCGTTCAGGTCATTAGAATTATTCAACTAGCGCAAGCCAAGACACAAAGTGAAGGAAGATAATTTTACTAATTTCCGGCTGTGCTACCGTACGAGCGGCAGCGTCTAACGATGGCAACGAATGGAACGGAGTTGTCATTTGGCTAAACGTGTAATTTCACTAGCAGACTTCACGCGAAGCTTAACACGCATAACACACACACGCACACACACTTGTACAAGCGGTGAAGATTGGGGAGGACCAATTCAAACAAACCGAAACATAATGGCATTTTGCTAAGCTGGCCTGCTCCACTACATACACGTCATCATCGTGTAACGCAGCTTGCGCTGTAACGATGGCAACGACGGCGATGTATAACTAACACTAACCATGTCGGGGTGCGACTGCGATGTTCGATCTGTCAACTGTGCATTTACATTTAGCTATATATTTCGCTACAACCAACCGAGGCAAAAACCGAGATCCAACTGTCAGTGCCCGCATTAGTTTCGTAGTAACTGAAACTAGTAACTGCATGTACCGAGTACCCCTATCTGAATCCTCGCTTCACCGACCCTGCCTTCTCCAGTTGCCTGTAGTGTGACGTTGTTTATCTCGTGATCGTGAACATGACATAATGATAAGCAGCATGTATGCGAAATGGGTTCTAATGCTGTTACTGCTTGCGCCTAAGATGAGTATGAGAGAGATTAGTCTAATAACTTGCCTAGAGACGAGTGAAAGTGATGCTGCTGCTCCACGTCCAGGGTTTGCTTATCTTTCGTATTGTCCAGAAATTTGCTAACGTGGTCGCGTCCTCCGCGTACGTCAACGGGTTAGCTTTACTTTAAAGGATTTAGTTTCAGTAAATGTTACGTTTACGTTTAGTAATCACATCGAGCACCGCAAAACCCCGGAATCGGTGGCAGATGGCCCCGAGCCACTCGTTCCGCCTACATCGTGAGTATTACACCGGTATGTACAGGTAAAATTTGGAAATTATCTTACAGATGTGGTTTTTTTTGGCCGTATTGTGTTCGTCTTTGTCCACTTCCAGTTCTTCTCGTGCTAGTTTTTATCTCTCTTTTACGCACTGGTTTTGGTCGATACGATACGTGTAGAGCGAAATGAGCGATGGAAATCATGGTACTTTTCATGGCCTTAACCCTAATGTCGCTAAACAATGAAAACAAACCGTCTTAAATACTAAAGCAGTAACTTAAAATTGCTTCTGGAAACACAACCACCCTCGCATTCACACATCTAGCAGTCAATTTGTTTGTCTAGCACGTTTAAAGTGTAAACTGTGGAACAGTGTCCTATCTCGCATAACATCACCCGCCCTCTAGGATCGTTTCCTCCTGTTCGATCGGAACAGAATTCCGTTCTCTTTCTTGTCTTCTGAAACGCTTGACGGAGGTTGTCCATTCATCTAATGTACAAACCCGATGCATCGCTCCGATGCCACCGGATCGGGTTGATGCCTTCCGGCAAAAAGGGATTACAAACATGCTCTTGTGGGGACCGTTCTATACGCCACAGACGCGGGTGTTTAAATTTGTTCGTTAATCTTTGTAAGGTTCGTCCTCGTGGAACATCTTTGTTGGGACACTGCAGCACTTCACCTTAACGTGCTAACCGGTAGTGCTCTCTACACAGGTGGTTTGGTTGGATTTCTGTCTGCCGCTGAATAGCTGAACTCTGTATACATTGATATCTTGTCTTAGCATAGAGTAGTAGTATGATTAGGTCTTTCGTAACATTCCAAGCGCACTGTGTCTCGATGGTGCGCTGGTCGCTCGGCTGGACGTCGTTGAGCGTCCTTATTATTACAAACACAAAAACGCATCCGGAACAGAACGGAACAGACACACGCGTACATACACACATAGAGAAAGTAAATCATTCCAGCAACCAAAAGCTTTCCGGTTTGCCAACATACAGCAAGATGCGATCATTCCGTAGCAGCTCCACGCTTCCGCACGGAACACACTCAAAAGAATGTCTGCAACGGACGATGGCCAACACGCGTCCGACACTTTAAAAGCCCATGTCAACCGCTGCTTAGTATCACGCGCTGGCCAGCACCCATATCACAATGAAGGTGGCTATCGTCGAGTAGAGCGACGCACGGAACAGTGTCGTGGCCGTGCCGCACTGCTTGATTTCGATCTCCTCCGGATGGTAGCTGATGCATTTACCCGGCCGCTTTCGGAGCATCTTCTCCTTGGCCATCCGACGCACACCGCACGCTCCTGTAGGGGCAATCGGTGAAGATTAGAGACGGCAACCTAGTACCACGACAAATAGCGCAGCAAGATACGTACCGGCACCACCAACAACTTCCTGCGGCTCAATGTCCAGCTGCTTGGAGCCACAGGGACAGAGCACATCAACCACCAGCAAGATTAGGTTGCTGTTTGGGATCTTTTGCACACTGAACGGACGTTCGCATCCCGACGAGTGACAGTTTGTTAGTTTGCCCTATACAAAAGCGATGAGTAGAAGGATAAGTTAGACGTAAATCATCCACCAGGACTCCTCCACACCATGCCTACCTTCAGTGGGTTGTTCTGGCCGCTCGAATTCAAACGCTCCGGTTGAAGTACGTACAGGTCCGTCTTTAGATCGCACGGCCGAGCATGGGCTGGATCCGGCGTGACACGTGGTCCCGCCTGAGTATGCGAACGCTGCGGTGTCGGTGTCGAACGCTGATCGTAGTCGGGCGTCGTCACATCACTGTGTTCCGGTGGCAGCTCATAGTCCGGCTGCTCGTAGTCGTACGTATCGTCCTCCTCCAGATCTTCCGCACCGTCGTAGTTGTAGTTCGCGTTCTGCCAGGCACCGATCGGTGTCGGTAGCACCGACAGCCAGTACGTCGCGAACGACACAAAGTACTTCAACAGCCAGGACATCGGTCGAACCGGCTTCAACGGTTCACCGGCGCCCGTGTACGGGTTGTCACGATCCGAGCAGATGCCTTGATAGTCCATCAACGGCACCCGGCGATAGATGCGATCCTGTACCAGCGAGTCCATGATGGTACCATCGATTTGACCGAAGAACTTCCCCGTGTGCTCACTGCGCTCCGAAAGTATGACAAACCCGTTGTCGTCCAGCAGGTAGCAGTCGAGCTCGTCCGAAGCGCAGTTCTTCTTGCAAGTCGTGGAAGCGGTACACTGTCGAAGAGAACAGGGCGTCAGATGAAGCGCATCAAACAGAACCAAACCACCGAAGAACGTTAAATCACCTTTGATGTGATGTTGATGAAGTGCTTGAAAAGTGATTCGTGCATAAACTGGAGCCCCACTACGGCGGCCGGTGCCTTGTGTCCACGATGATCGATGAATATGGCGTGACTTGCCGTTACCAGTGTTGAGCTGTTCTTGCCCGAGTAGCTGTGGGTAGGAGGCAAAAACATCTGATTAGCAATGCGACAGACCCGAGAACCCGAAAACAGACACCGCACCCGGAGTTGAAGGGGACACTGAATACGAATCCTTCCGGTTCGGTAGAGTACAGGTCCACCGCACGCTTGTACCAGCTCATGTCCATCGCTCTCGCGTTCGTTTCGCTAAAGTGCCTGTAACGATATAACACCACAGTTGGAGAGGTTGTAGCTAGCGGTCATTACAAGATACGCGAAATTTCTGGTGTGTGGTTACTTACGGTTCCGAAGAGTCCTCCGCATGGGGGAGATGATCAATCCAACGCAACAGCCCCGATCTGGTAGCCACGAACGTGGTCTTCACGCTAAACATGCTAAATCCAAGCCGGCTGTTTGTAGTTGGCAAGCGTCCATGGAAAAATAACGAAGAACGCGAAGAAACGAAAGTTAAAGTACACTTGTTGAACACACTGTGCGTCACTGGATGTATCGCTTCCCTTCCCTCGCGTATTAGGAAGAGTAGAACGTACTCTGTGGATCTATTATTAGATTATCTTTCAGTGACAATCTTGTCCCGGTGTTTTGGCTCCATTCGGTCCAAACTCACTCCAAGAACGTCCAAGGGTACACCGATCCGAATGCTCCTCTTACCACGCTGGAGCCAATTAAATATGCATGCGTTCGTTCGTCCCAGCCGAAAAATGGCAACCGAGGTGTTTTGCTCGGATGGTCGTAAAAAAAGCGAACCAAGCCGCGTCCGCTCGTGTCGGCTCACTGCCAATTCATTATCCCATCCCGACTTGACTAATGATTACGGTCCTGTACGGTCAACCGGGTGACGGAACCAAAGCCGGCCAATCAGGACGGTTACATCTTTGGCCTCCGGGGTGCGATTAAAACAAAAACGGCCAGCTACCCGTATGCCTGTCCACCGGTGCGAGTGGCAACGGGAACGGAAACTGGGGGTTTTAGTTTAATGGGTGAAAAATTTAAATTAATTTGCCCACCACACCACTTCATTTGCCCGGCGCTCATAATGATCCATGATTAGTAACCATCAACCGGTACCACGGGCACACGGGTGTTGAACGGGTTGCGTGGAACCTTCGGCTACGGCCGGTTAAAAAAAAGGGATAAGCTTCATTACGGTGTGTGTACTGTTCGCGTGTACTTGGGAAAATCCTCTTCATCTGGCGAGATTCTGTAATGGGCACACTCCCGGACGGCTGAGAGCTTATACGAAGGAGGGGTTTTTTTGTGCAGCACATCGTTGAAACGAGCTCCGGAAAGTACTGGCGAACGGTTTTGTACTAAGGGTTTATTTCTTGTCGATACACTGCGCTATACGTACAAAAAGAAACGTTCCGATCCTTTTGCTCTTACTGCATCTGGGATTGAGCCATTTGTGTCGGAACGTTTCTTTTTGTACTTCAGTTATTAATTTTTGCACGAGAAGATGCTTTTAAGGTATCTTCAGCTAATGAGCTTAAATTGATTTTAAATGAGAATCTTCCAGAGCAGCTCCATTATGAAAATTCCTTTCTATACATTTTGTACTAAAATTTGTTCCGGTAAACTTTTAAATTCCCAACATGACCAATGTGAAGCAGATGATGGGTGAGTCTTTTTTTTCTCTATTGTGCTTAATCGATCACCCAAGGATTACCTGTGCAGCAAAGCCATCAACGTGGCAATGGGGCTATAAAGTGTGTGAATAAGGATAAAATACGTTCCGCAGAAAAAAACCGGGCGAGAGTAAAAGAAAGATAGAACGTGGAAAAAAAAGACAAGAGCAAAGGAAGACACAAACACGGGATGCAGTGCAAGAAGAAATAGTGCAGAAATGGTTAGTGGTTAGTTTGCAGTTCCAGTGTTGCTTGCGTGAATGTTGCGTGATGGTTTTCTTTTTTATTTATTATTGGATGAATATAGGTGGCTACTAGTGGCTACTGCACATGGACGCATGGAAAGTCGGATGAGCTTTCCAGCGTGCGGATAGAACCTATCATCCTCAGGCACCTACCTTCGGTCCTCCTTCCGTGACGGATGGCTCGGCGTTCGATCCAACCCATCGGTGACGATCGCATCCCGCACGAGACTCTGGACGAGGGTACGGTCGCAGTAGTACGGTTCCGCTTTGCGGGAACCCTGCGAGTTAAAGTGGTGCTGGGCGTAGTGCCCGACCGGTATGCCACCGTGTCCGTGGTGTGGCTGCGGTGACCTTGGACGTACCTACAGACATTGCGGACGACAAGTAGTGAGCGGGAGAAAAGCGAGTGCCTTGGTTAGTAGAGCACTGGTGCGTTGCTCCAGTCCCACGCCGTTCCGTCGCTTACCGACATCCACTTCCAGCCGGGCCTGCCGACACGGGCCAAAAAGTGTAGCACCTGTTCCTCGGGAGTATCGAAACTTTCGTCCTTGTCCCGGTAGGTGGTCTCTTCCGTACCCTCGCCAGTACCGTCCGCGTCCTTCAGGCTGTTGTACTCACAGTACACCCAGTCCGGATGTACCTTCCAGTTACTGCCCTTAAAGTGTTCGGTCACTGTGGAGGAGATCGAGATTGAAAGACATTAATGACGTACAAGACGTAGTGGTCGAGAATTGCCAGCAAATGGCTCTATCACTAGACTTAAAACGAGAGAGAGAAAAAAAAACAATACGTACCATTGATGTGGGAATGCCTAATCTCCTGCTGAGCGTTCAGCTCATGCACACCGTACGAGTCTGGTAGTGCAATTCCCAACGAAAAAGGTGTACCATCGATCGGACCGTAAAAGTATCTGCAATGCGATAAACGACCTTCATGAGACAACCCAGCACTTTACGGTAATCATTCCGACTTACTTTTGAAAACGCAAGGACACACGCTTCATCGTGTCCAGATGCGTCAACACGGTGAGCTCGTTCTCGCCCTCCTTCTGCATAACCATCTCATTACGAAGCTGAAATGGAAGTTGGTGACGTGAAGTGCCAGTTTCAAATTCAAACCATCCCACCACACGTACCTCCTGAAGCGTATTAGCGTAGCGCTGGTCGTGCCGTTCGTTGATCGTATTGCTCGGATTGTCCACCTCCGGCAACTCGACCTCCGTCAGATCGACCGAATTATACTTGTGCTTCAGGGTCGCACTGTACTGGTCGTTATCACTGAGCGGCCGCAGATCCGGATGCCACAGCACCCGTCCATTGTTGTCCACGATGAAAGCGTACCCATTCACGCCCAGCTTGTGCTGTGGGATCATCTTTTGGATCTCCTCGATCGGGACGTCCGTACCGACTACGCCCAGCAAATTGGCTGCACGGGCCGAGTGGTTGCGCCGGTCGAACACCGGCGTCGAGACGGTCGTGACGAGCTTGCGCCGGTTTTCACTCTCCCGCCCAAGCACGCCACTGCGGCCGCCCATAAACACGGGACTCCAGTGTACCGGATGGTCCGCCTGGTAGAGTACCATCGGGCGGGCCATCACCAGCGCGTACTCCACCACCTTCTTCCGAGCTTCCTCCGCACTATTGATCTGCACGAAAAAACCTAACAAAATGCACAACGAAATTTGTAGGTAATAGGTATTATATTTTTCAAATAATCGGCTGTTAAAGTATCGTCCTTTTTAATTGCTGGATAGAGTGCTTGAAATGAGAAAATTCTGCGACGACTTGTTCATCAAAGCCTTACCTTTGTTTTCGCACGCCATCTTGTACAGATTCTTGCCACCGCTCTTGTCCGTACCGATCAGGTAGGTGAAGATGCGTACCGGCATGTGCGGATGGTTGTAATGCTTGATCACCTCCATGAACGTATCGCTCGGTCCGTCGGTTATTAGCATAATCGCTTGATTGCACTGGCTACCCTGTGAGCTTTGATTATACTGCGAATGGTGCGAACGGTGAGTGAGAAGAGATTTGTTGAGGCAAACAAACAAACAAAAAAAACCTAGAAGAAACGAGCTCGAATTAATGCGTACCTTTCGCAGCAGCTCGAAAGCCGTCTCAAGGGCGGCTGAAAAATTGGCCGTATTTTCGCACTCCACCGAATTGATGGCCGTCTTCACTTCCTTCACGTTGTCCGGAGTGGCGCGTACCTGACGGCGGGCAGAGGAGAATTTGACGTGAAGAACATGGGAGGAAGCATCCCGTGAAAAGGACTTACCATTTTATCCTGGAAGCATGGCACAATCACTCGCGCTTGATCCGAGAAGGAGATGAGATTAAAGAAATCATCATCGCCGAGTGTATCCAGGATGGCGCTGGCGGTCGCAACCGCTAGCTGGTACTCTTTGCCACTCATCGAACCGGACGAATCCAGCAGAATGATCTGGAACAGGATAGAAGAAACAAGCTCTCATACTCCCGAAAAGTCACTAATATGCGCCAGTGATCTTACCACATCCTTCGGTGATGAGGCCGCCTGTATGAACCAATCCTCCGACCGGAAGTCGTTGATCTCCTTGCTGCCGTAGGAAGTCTCCGGTGGCCAGGCCGTGCCCGGGAACCGGCGCAAAAACCCGGTGCTGCTACCGAAGTACTGCCACGATAGTGCCGAGTCCCGCTCAATGTTGTTCGCGAACAGTGGATCCAGATGGGACGACCACTTGATGGCACTCTGGGTCTCCGGCTCGTCCAAACTGACGCCCGCCGGCAGCAGCACCGAACTCAGGCTTATGTTCACCGGATAGCCCTCGAAACGACGCATATGGCGCAACAGCATCTGCCGCGAGCCCTCCGCCAGCCGACCATCCGACTGGTACTCGTTGATGCGCCGCGCATCATAGAACCCGCTCGGGTGCGACTTGGCCGTGGCGGACTCCGGGTCCGACTCCGACAGGGCGGCCTGTTCCGCCGAGTCCATTATTCGCTGTGAATGGAAAAAAAGAACGCCGTGCTTACTTAAGCTGTGAAGCATTGAATTCAATTGAAGTCCATCACATTGAAAAGGCGCATTAAGCAGCGGCTAATCCGCCACCCAGACGTTGGCACGAGTGCATGTTTTTAGTGCGGCTTTATGCTACATTCAAGCCACCGTTCACACCACTTGCAGGGCCATTAAATGACGAAGCCGAAAGAGCGGCTCGCCTCCCTACGATGTCGAACACCCCTAATGGATCGAATACAACCGATGCGCACAAAAAAGTGTACTCTCTAAAGGATGTTAGCGCACTTTTTAGTGCTTTTTTTAACCACGCCAAGCAACAAAAAAAACTCCCCATCGTGCCCTACTTAGATTGTAAAAGATAACTGAACATTAGCCCCATAGCATCCGAGTACGCCGGGGGCAAATGCATTTACACTAACCCTGTTGGATCCCTCCTATCCAACACGGTACTTCGCACTGTCCGGTCTTGACAGTGCAGCCTCTTAACCACTCCGTCCGAGCGGCTGTCAAAGAAACAAATTCAACCCTCTCTTTCACTCCTCTCTCTCTCTCTCTCTCCGTCGATTTTACAACGTACACCCCTTGGGACATAACCGGCGCTAATGGAAATAATGTTCGACGTTCTTGTCTGCGAAAGAGTCCCTGTCTGGTGGGGCGGCCGGGTTTGGTGCGCGTTTGAAGTTTTTCCGCCCTGGGGTGTAATCGATATCGGTTCAAGCTCGTCTACTGAAACGTTATTTTTTTCCAAACAGGCTGAAAGCTTGCAAAACATGTCTAACATTGGGCAACGTTCCTAGCATAGAAGATATATCTAGAATGAGAGTAAGCTATGCAACAATAAAAGTCAGTGCATTGAAATACGACTTGACAAAGGCTTGGATCGGATTGTTTGCTTTGTATGACTTTAAAGCAACTTATCCGGTTCGAATGCCCAACAACTCGTGGCCAAGAATCTGGTAAGTTAAGTAATAAAGGCTAATTATAAGCAACAAAAAATTAACTCTAATATCGGTTAAAATGGTCAAACCCTCGGTACCAAGGGCCAAAACAAGGGCATCTTTTACCGGACAGCTGTTTCAATAGTATTTTCAATAACAGCTTTTTTTAGTATAAACCTGAGAGCTCCAGCACATTCCATCCGGTTCGAAGGACCAAAATATTGATTGAAAATTTGTCCTTATTTAAAACTTTTACCCTTTCTTCGAGGACCTCGCATTCTTCGCACGTATTCTCCAGTTCTGCAATTAAAATGCAACGTACTAGCATTCATTACACGGGCAATAGATTTAAATTCGCCTTAAAACTCGGTACACCCCGTTCGGGCTTCGATTGCGGGTAACGAAGGGCAAATAATGTCCGTAACACTTTGTTGCACATAAGTCCTCCCCGCCGGGCCCTCGTCCTATAAACGAGCCCAACGGGCTTTCTGGGTCGTACAAATTAATCGAATCGGCGTTAAGCAAATTTCTACACGCGTACGAGAGCATCCATCGTTGCACAACGTTCGCAACGTTACTCCAGGCAAGCGCCCCAAATCGGATTTCGCCGATGCTCCTTGCCGGTCCTCACCCTTAATAGATAACGTGAGCGGAATAACTATTATCATTTTGTACTGTTCTGCGACGTTGCACGAGGCGCGGAGTGTGTGTGTGTGTGTGTGTGGT
>JXXA01009930.1:0-17954 GCA_000956255.1 Anopheles punctulatus | reverse complement strand
CACAACAAGCACTTGAAAATGAATGGAGAAAGCATAAACGATGAGAACATCACACCGTACACCAGCATCCGGTTTTTTTCTGTTTCATTTTGTTCATACCTCCTCCCTTTCGCATATGATCGTCATTGTATGTGGCATTAACCTTAACTACAGCCACGATAGCATTGATTTACGCACGAAGGCGATATAAAGGGACGGCGACGGCCATTGCGATACGCCGCGCCATAAAAGCGTGGGATGGATGGAGATGAATTATGCAAATGTTCGCGGATTGCGTATATAAACTTACCCTTCGCCCGGGGTCGTTTTCTCGGCCAGTTCCTTGAAGTTGCGTGCCGTCTTCGGGACGGTGCCGCCGAACAGTCCGATCACGATGCGTCCCGCCGGTTTGCCACCGATCGTGATGTCAAAGAACACCTGGAGGGGTGAAAAAATGATTTGTTTATACCAATGCAACATGCTCAGATTGTCAGAAACTGTTTGTAAAATTAATCCATTCAAGGAAGTGAACGACAAAAAAAACCATCGGCGCATGCAAGAAGAGTAACGAAGAAGGGGCGCAACGCCGAAAAGAACGCGTGTACGGCTGATGTGTTCTCTTCCTCCTATTACAGCGGGACACGTAGGCAATTCCTTCGTATCCCCTATCGATCATCCGGACGCTCACGATAGATGTATGTCTTGAACCGATAACAAGCAGTAGATAACAGAAAGCTAGCCAGTACACAGGAAACACTATTTTATTCCCGTTAGACTAGTTGGATTTTATCCTGCTTCTTCTTCCTCCAGTCTCGAAGACAAAGCAGCTGATGCTGATGCGGGTTGTTGACCTGCTCTTACCTTATCGGTAACCTTTGGCCCATCACCGGAAGCCAGCGCACCGGCAACCAGCACACTCAGCAAGATCAGGAACTTCATTTTCTGAACCGCTTGGACAACAACACGATACGCCGGGTCACAAAATCACAAAAACGGGTCCGACACACGCACGAGGAAACAGAAATTACGGCCGGTTATTCTTTGTGGCTTGTGTTCACTTAAAATGACGTTTATTTTTTCAGCGGCGGTTTATTTATATACTGTCCGTTGTGGACTTATAAAGTCTCTACACTTGCCGCAATTTTTTCGGTGTCATATTTTTGACAGCTACAATTTTATCGTTAAAATCAGCCTGATTCACAACAGAACAATCCTCTGCTAATGCCTGTGTACAATATTTTATTACTGATCTGTTTAACTGTATAAATTGTTTTTGTTTCATATATTTACACGGATGTTTAAAGCCTATCTACAAAAAATCATCGCAAAGGTTCATGGAAATGTGTACTGACAGACAGAGGCACACCACACTGTGCGGAATTTTGCTTGTTTTGAAATTGCTTCTGTCAATCTATGCTATGCGGTAAACACATGTTTGGAGCGCACTAGAGCAAAACTAAAATCCCAACTGTACTCTGCGTTAATTTTCGGTAGCGATGGAATGTTTGCTAGCAAGCTTAAAACAGTCCAGTGGTAAGTGAGCGTACAGATAAACATAGGCAACTATTTCAAATAACACCGTCGTTTGTGCACATGTTTTAGAACACGCACCGGCCAGTCGTTACTACGAGCATTTGGTAGGAACCGAATGGAATGCATTGCTGGAATCGACTATTTTCGATGAAGTGCTCAAGCAAGAATCGATACCATCTGGCGCCAAGGATGAAGAGTTACTGCATCTAGCCGTTGGTTGTTTGCTTGCTTTTATGCAGCACAATTTCCTCGGTCCACGCGAAAAATCGTATCCTAAGTCAGAGCCCGAAATCATAGCTCAGCTGAAGTCTGACGGAGAGGAGCTGAACGTAAACGTAGTGCGTGCGGAATGTTTGCTCGTTTGTAAGAAAATATTCAATCATCTGCTCACCAATCGTGACGTCGATTCTGCCCTATCTAGCGTAAGCGTGCGGCTTTGGAATCAGCGGTATTTGTTAATCCATCAACGCTGCTTGGACGATCTCACGCACACCCTGTACGAACAATTCAACACAAATGCGACTGCTCTGGAAGCGGCACTCATCGATGTTCCAAAAACAGTCCAAGTTGAATACTATTTGGAAATTTTTCTCGGATTCATCCAATTTAAACGAATAACCAAATCGGCTGCATGGCTCCAGAAGCTCGAAAACATCTCCAGCGTAACGCTCTCGGTGGAGGGCGTTCTAGGTGTGCGAACAAAGTTTCAGAAAAATGCACTACCCCAACTGACACTCCGTCTGCAAGGTTTCAACGAACTCGGCCTACCGGAAGCGACGGAAACGCATGGCCACGTAGCACTTCCATCCATTCTCAAGCTGGAGGATGAGGTGCGGTTGGAGAAGATAAAGTACTTGAACGAACAGGAAAACGAAGACATCCAACTGCCTGCTTTGATACAGAATATGGTGCTGGGGAAGATGTAAGTATCGTTGAGATGACGTTTGACTAACAAGTAGCTATTTTGGAACGATTATTCTTCACTCCACACTCCACAGGTACTATCTGTACGTTTCCCAACCGAAGGAGCAGTTGACGTTGGAGGAGCTTCAACCCTACATAACGTCGCTCGTTTATCAGCGCTTCGGACCGTGGGTAACACGCGTTGCAACGCTCTTTCTGAATGCAACCACCGAAGCGACCCACAAACGCACCGTCGATCGTTCGCTGCGCCAGATCGAAGAGCTCGTACGCCAGTTGGATGCTCCAACCGATGAAGCACCTCTGCCCCCGATCGCCGATCGTTTATCGATGGCTTTCAGCTCGTGGCCCATCTCAGGCTGGCAGATGAAGGAAAAGTTGGCCGATGTGATGGTAAGTTTGGGCCTGGTGAAAGGTGCGCTCGAGATTTACCAGCAGGTGGAGAGCTGGGAAAACGTGATCGACTGCTACACGGTGCTGGAGATGCGTCATCTCGCCGCAAAAGTTATCGAGCAGTTGATCGAACGTAATGGCCCATCGGTCCGGTTGTACTGCATGCTCGGTGACGCAACGGACAACGTGGACTGCTACCGGCAGGCGTGGGAACTGTCCCGGGAGACGAGTGCAAGTGCGCAGCGTCACTGGGGCAACTATTACTTCGTGCGTAAGGAGTACGGTTCCGCCATTGAGCATCTGCGTCGATCGATCGAGATCAACTGTCTGCAGGAGCCAACGCTGCTTCGGCTCGGGTACGCTGCGTTGCAGCTCGAACGCTGGGAAGAGGCAGCGCACGCCTACCGGCTGTACACATCGTTCGAAAGCCACGGCTTCGAACCGTGGAACAATCTCGCCAAAGCGTACATCAAGCTCGGCGAAAAGTCCCGGGCGCATATGGTGCTCCAGGAAGCGCTCAAGTGTAACTACGGCAGCTGGAAGGTTTGGGAGAACTTTCTGCTCGTTAGCGTCGACACGCGCAACATCGAGGACGCACTGAACGCGTACGAGCGGTTACTGGACCTCCAGGAACGCTACTACGACCGCCAAGTGCTGGACATTGTGGTGTGTGCGATCGTATTGGAGGAAAAGGATGCGGACGGAATATCGTGCGCACGGTTGAGGAAAAAAGCGATCAAACTGCTTGGTCACGCGTGCGCCCAGCAACCGAACAATGGCTACCTCTACGAATTGGCCGCCGAGCTGGAGGATACGGATCTGTTGAAACGTTGCCAGAAGCTACAAAACGCCTACCGCGGATACACGCAGTCCAACAGTCAGTGGTCCAATGCTCCGGAACCCTGCCTGACGGTGGTGAATCTCTGCGTGAGACTGTGCGAGTACAGTTTGCGAGCTTTTACGGAGGGTAAGACGGCGCATACGTTTATCGCGCTGCGATCGCAACTATCCTCGGCCCGGCTTACCGGACAGGCATGTGTGCGTTCGGCCAGCAACGCAGGATGGCCAGACTGTGTCGAACCGTTGGATACGTTGGCGGGTCTGGTGGATAAACTTACGACCGAACTGAAGCAAGCGATGGGTCAGCAGTGAGGTGCGCTTCTTTCTTCGCTTAAAGGGAAAACCGAAGCGAATAAAACACCGCTGTATAAACTCTTCATTTAAAAACAAATAAACGCTACACTCCGAACACCTTCATTAGTGTAAGTTTAAGTTGGTTGTGATGAGCACGCGCACGGTTTGATCGAACGATCCACACACAGCCAAACCCAGCCGATCCGGGCTCCAGTCGAACGTGTGCACGGGTTGGGTGGAGAGGGTGGTCCCGTGCAGCATTTCTATCGTACCCTCGACGCCTTCCTCTTCTCCATCCGAATGCTTTCGGACGCGGCTCTCCGGATAGTGACTGTGGAGGAGAGAAAGAAAAAAAAACAAAACACAAAAGAAACAATGAACCACCCCTCAATCGTCCATGGCAAGCAGAGAGACCGCCCGATACTTACTAAAGCCATATACGAACGCTACCCGAACCACCGCCGGTCAGGAAGATGTCCCTGTTCTGGGGCAGATGTTTCACCGTCCAGACGGTTGATTTTGCACCCTTTATCACGCCGTGCTCTCCAAGCGCTTGACCGACGCCACGCTCCTGTTTGCTGGCAAATCCTCGTTTGCTGTGCTGTGTGCGCATATCGTACACGTGTAAACCACCCTCTAGGGTACAAACAGCCAGCTTGTTCATGCGAATATCCTTGCGATCGAACTCCACCCCGCAGATGCCGTTGCTGACGTTCGTTTCCCACCGCAGCTTGAGGTTGCGTAAATCCACCAGCTTCAGATCGCCATTATCGTAGCCCGAGCAGACGACCCGCTCGGTTCGATTGTATGAATCACCGAATCCGACCGCCCAGCAGTCGCGCCGGTCGCTGGGTTCCGTGCTCGCCGGGCAGATGTTTGCCACCGGATCCAGCGGTTGTCGCGGGTCCCAGACTTTGACGGCTCCGTCGCGTCCACCGGTGACGATTTCAGGCGCACCACAGTTCACTGTTGATCCACCGATTGCATCGAGCGCATTTATAATACCTTCGTGAGCAGTGGCGACCTCGTACACGGGTGCATCCGGACGCTCGAGATCGTACACGGTAAGTTTGCCGGCAAAGTCACCGACGCCTAGATGCTCGGTGCTAAGCTTCGAGGCACCGAACGAGCAGCATTTGAGGGATTTTTCTGTTTCCACTTCCCTTACGAGATCGAGTGTGCCTCGGTTGAGCTGGTAGATTTGTATCGTGCCCGTACCTTTGGGTTTGGAGCCGATGGCCACAAACTTGGCCGTACATGGGATCCATTTCACGTCGTACACGGAGTAGTTGAGCGGTTTTTCGATGTGCGATATCATCTGAACGGAATCCATTGTGGTGCACGCGAATTAGCACTTAAGCCCATACTAGAACGAAACAGGTAGCGAGGAATAATCTCGAACGAACTAATAGTTTCGATGAGCAAAGAAAAATAACTGGAAACTGGGCAACCGGCAACCGCCGTTGCTAGGATTTGTAAACAAATACACGCACTTTTGAACAAGCATGTTGCACAAAGGGTCGTTCGCAGCCACGCTTGCTGGCATACGAATGATTTTTCCTGCCAAAGAAACAATACGCTTTTCAATGAAAACAACTCATATATTATTTGTGAATAATAACTGCCTTGCAACGATTAAACTACAGCTAACTGCTTTTAATCTACATTAACTCGAGACTTTGCTTTGCTTGATAACCGCATTATTTAAAGTGGTTTTTGACCCCTACTCCCCTATCTACAGTGGCAGCCGGATGACCCGTATGTAAGAATTAAAACACTCGGTTTCAAGCCCAGCTGGCAAAAGCGAAAATTTTGCAGCCGTATTATAAAAAAATATCTACCTTCTGCGTTTTTCATTGCTCTCTCTCACTTAATCTCTTCGCAAAATTAGAAATTTATGATGATCTGAAACCACCCAGCATATGATCCGGTTCTTTTTTGTGCTCACTTTGAAACGCGACTCAGGACAGGAGCTGAAACATTCGACCGTTTCAGGCCCTGTTTCAGGGCTGGTGTCATGAGCGCTGTATCAGCTCTTGGTCCTAAACATCTTCTTCTTTTTAAAATCAAAGTCGACCGAAGAGGACGTTACCGTGCGCGTGTGTATTTTTATCGCAGCCAAGCTGTATTTCCACCGTGTTTCAAGTACTGGTTAAGCTGTGTGAATCTCCGTGCGTGAAGTTAAACTGTGCCCCGTGCCCATTGTGATCATTTCGCAACAGGATAGCAAATCCCTGCGGGAAATCGGTCTCGAGCCTTGCGGCGTGCATCGACTGTAGCGCACACGGTGTTATACACTCACACCTATACCTAATCCCCCCGGTTTCATGAACATTTGGTCTCGAAAGGACACGAGCAGCAGTTCTGGAAAATAGTGGTGTTGTGTGTGACTTACAGTTCCCGGTCATCGCGCGAGTTTGGATACCGGCATCGAGTTAATGGTTAGTTATCTTTTATGATGAAGTTTTTATGTGTTTCCAACAGCAATTTCCGCAAGTTGCATCCCAGTGCTCCTCTAATTCGCTGTAATGTCTATTTATGAAGAAAGATGCGTTTTCTACATCATCTTTATCGCACTAGCCCGCGCAGTTGTTCGTTTCACGACGAATTTTCCGTATTTTTAGATCTGTTGGTAGTGTACACAGTCTCCTGCTTGTTGAGTTGACGGTGTGTGACAGTTTTTTTTTTAGGAATATATCGTCCCTGTTGTCCATTCTGCAAAAAGTGAGAGTGTGAATGCTGTTTTCCGTTTTCCGTCACAAGAAAACAAACCACGGCTCGAATGTCCTGTTTTGCTACAGTGGTTGCTTTGCGGTGGTAAACCCTAACCTCGCTTTCGTATTACATCTTGCGCTGATGATTGCAGAAGTTCGCAGTGCGTGCGAGTAACGCGCTTTGATTTCCGAAAAAAAACAAGTTAACGCAAACACGAATAAGAAGTTTTCAAGTGATGGGGCAAGAGATGGCCCAGTGTGTAGTAACAACGGAAAGGGAATATTACATAAGCGACCACGCTGTGGTGGAAAAGTTTTACAGCGCGTGAATGCCCAGCAACTAGATCCGAAATGTAAAAACAAACATGCAAATGATGTCGCTAGTTTTTCCGCTTCTCGACCAATCGAATTTTCCAGTCACGAGACCTGTTTTTCGCGCGGCGCTTATCGGTGTGTGCGCGCTGATTCCCGAGCGATTCCTGTGACGTCGGTGGTGCTGTGGTGTTTTCATTTGCAAGCGGATCGATTTTTCCTTCTATCTCTCTCTCTCTCTCACACACACACACACACACTGTCTGGCAGAGGAAAAATCGTTTCGCGGACGTGTTCCAGCCGGCGGATTCCGGCTCACCGTTTGCCCTTGAAGGGATCCGGGAACGAAGGGAAAATCGTGTTCGATGAATGGGAATGCAACGACGTCCGTGCGGTAGGCACGGCACGGGGGTGAGTTGGTTGGTTTTGTACGTGTTTGTTTGCGCGTGTGTGTGTCGTTGTACACTACCCGTAAAAGGGCCTGAAGGGAAGCGAAGGAATCCCGAGGGAGAAAGAGAGAGCGTTTTGTGGAATGTTCTAGACGTTTTTGACCGCGAACGGCAAGCGAGTCCATGGTCTAAATATGAAGTTTTTGGAGAGAAAAATGTGCTCGTTAGCCGTTGGAACGGAAATCGAAATCGAGCCAGTTAACAAAGGACACAAAAAAAAACGAAAAGTGTACTCTGCGTTGGGAAGAAATATGCCTTTCACTCTCTTTTGTGTTTCGGTCGCGCGCTCCTTTTTTCTATCTCCCTCTCTCGCTCTCTTTCATGACAGAGTATGCGTTGTTTGGTCGAATTGTGAAATTCGCAAACTTATGTATGCACTGGCTGGGCTGGGGTGCTGGGTGGGAAGTGTGTCAGGACATCTGGGAAAGGTCATGCAAGGATACGTGGCGCAACTTTGTGTCTGTGAACCCGTCAGCTGTTACTAGATTTATGGCTTCACCGTAGTTTGTTTTTTTTTATATATTCCTGATGAACAACCGATATCATCCTCTCATATCTATGAGTGGATAGATAAGAGTTTGATTAGAAATAATTGGAATTTTGTCTGTCCAGTGGTGTATATGTATATGCGCTCAAGGATATTCTCCCGCGGGGAAGATACAGCTCCAGAAAGGAGAGAACAATATATGCTCTTCATTAATATCATTCAGCTCTAGCTCCAGATCGCCAAAGGGCGACAATGAGATTAACCTACATTTTTATCCTGCGGGCGTGAGGATAGGAAAAGCTAGAAATTAATTATCCTTTTCTGACTCCTCGAACCGTTGTCATCTTCAATTGACATTTGTCGGAAAGGCAGGGACGTGATCCGCTGGGCTGCTGTCTGCATTTTAGCAACATGCAATCACGCAAGAAAAAACAATCTAGTCGTTTCCGAAATAGCAAAAGTAAACAGCAAAGAAACGGCGATAACTACTACCCCTTCCAAGCGGTGCGCCTCTCCTATGTACATCTTTGATGTTACGTGAACGACGGTTTTAATGACGGTACGGCGAAGGCACTATAAATCTTTATACGGCGGCGAGATTGTCGACCCCGCCGTGGGCAGCTTACAGAACACACGGGAGGAAATATTTCGCGAGAGTACGGAAAGAACATAAAGCGACGCAAACGGAGGCAAACAAAAAGACGCCGAATCCGAAGATTCGGAACGCACCGGGCACGTACCTAAGCACTCGGACTCGACGCCGTCGGTCGTACGTAGAGGTTAACCTTGTTGCGACGTTGTGGCCACGGGGACAGTGGATGTCTGTCGTCGTCTCCCCTTGACCGAAGTGCGTTGTTGAGCGGATTGCGTGCACGTTGCAAAAACGTGAACCGACAGCGTCGGGTTGTTCTTCCGATGCTCGTGAGGTGGCCACAACACCGTTTTGCACCGGCAAAGTCTTGCGATAGCCAACTCCACAACCTGTTGCACAGCACTCGTCCTTGTGTCTTTCCTGATCGTCGTTTTTTATCCTCCAATTGGCATCCACATCATGTGGTGTTTTTGCATCGTCGCCCCTGTTGGAGCGTCACTTCCGATTTTCAAGACCGTCCAACCTGTGTCCGACTTTCTACCTTCTGTTTCTTCGACGCGCACGTCAAGCTCCCACCGGATTTACACGCGAAAGTGACCGATTGGCGAGAAGCCAACGGCCAAAGGGACTTGCCAAGCCCGTGGGTCAACGAACCTAGGAGAAGGAAAAGCACCCGAGAGCTCTGCTGTGTTGCGTTCAAACATTCTGAGTGTCTCGTCTGGGAAGCATGGCCATACATTATTCAAAAACCGTCCGCACCCAGAGAAACACGGCAGACGGTATTGATCCAGCCAGATACAGGTGAGGAAGGTTTTGCTTTTGCGAAGGAAAACTCGTAAGATTTTTCGCCTCGGTGCGTATCGCTCCTCTGAAGTTTTTTTTTTTTAGACATTGCCTGTAGACATTAAACATTGCCATTTTTAAGGTTATGCAAATCTTGGAAAAGCTCTTTTGTCCCGGATGAAATACGGTCAAATGCAGACGGTGCCTCAATGTCATATCAATTATCCACGACGCAGCCACCAAACGGTGGGGAACAGAATTGATAATTTTATTGTCTGAACCGTGCGACGGCTTGAAGTGGCCGGGAAGTGATGGTACAGCGAGAAATTGGCTCAAATTTAGATCTTTCAGATAGGTTTACGATTTCTCAAACGTGGGCAACGATGTACAACAGGACGGGTTAACTGGGGTAGTTAGGAAAATCAGTAGCCATAAATAATATTTTATAAAACATAAACAATATTTAAATTCGTATAAAAAGATTTATAGAGGTACGTAGTTCACAAAGTGTTTATAATATTGCAATTGTTTTAACATCATTTAAATGCAAACTCATCTAACCTTACTTCCAGTTTATCTACGCAGTTGCACGTGCCTTTTTGACGATGCGCTCCACGGGTTCGGCGTATCTGTTCCGAGCGCATCGGGGGCTGGAAATTGCATAAGTTTGTGCAAATAATGGTCGCACAAACAAAACCTCTACTGCCTCCCGTCCGTTTCCTTCCGTTTCCACCTGCACGGGTCCGTGCATGGAGCACGAGCCGGCGACATATTCTGATTGAGTTATTGCGAGGTTCAATTTACATCATCCCCGGGAGAGACGACGCTCCGGGCGATGGAAGCTGGAGGTTGATTAAACTCGATTCTATCGAGCGTGACGGCATTAAGATTGAATGCGCAGTTGGGACTAGAAAATATGGTACATCGGATCGGCATCAGATTAACGCTTGAAACCCAGTCGCAGTTAAGCTTTTAAATAAAGTTAGTAGATGTTTTGTGGATAGGTTTATAAGAAATTAAATTTCAAAAAAATAAATGACATTGCACAGGCTCCCTTCAAACGATCTGAAGCCTTTCGTTACGGAGGCAACCGTAAATCGTCGGTTGGTCGGTGATTCGATCCCATGCATATATACCAGCGCAACCGGCTTCTTCGCCGGCCGGCCGGCTTTTTACGTGCTCCGTATTGAAAGCGGCGTTTGCCAGCGGGACAACGACGTGTCTAGACCCGGGGGCTACACTGCCGACGCAATGGCCTTCCCTGCTGCTGGCTGCTGGCTGCTGACGTGTCACCGAGGTGCCGGTGCCGTAGAGATGCTGCTTAAAATAGAGTAACCGAGCGACGCGAGTATCCAAATGCCGAGAGCGCACCCTGTGTGTACCACTTTCAGACGGCGGCGACGGGTGGCGGGAGAGTTTTCATCTTCATCATCACATTTGGACGGCCTAATTGGTGTGCCCGCAGGTCTTCCTTTCGCAGGATTTTTTTTGTTTTATTTTTCCTTGGCCTGGCACACGGGGACCTGGAGCAGGTCGTACTTCTATTTCCGTCCAGGCGAACGAGTTCGTTCTGCTGTTCCAGTGTGTACGGGGGAGTTCAATGGCATATGGGGCAGCATTTCGGTGCTATCGAGCCGTTCCGAGAGTGATGTTACGTTTGCTAATACAGAATAAGGAATCCCCCAAATGCTTAGCAGATTATCAAGTTCGTTGGCTCTCCCCACCATTTGCTGAACTCGTCGCCGCCATCGGTTTTGGTCTCGTGCTGCTCACGATCGCGCGGATAGCGCCACCGCTGCCTGCATAACCCGACCGACTGACCGACCTGGCTCGCAAGCAGCCAAACCGGTCCACGATGCTCTCGCGAACCGCGAACCGGCGCCGCTCGCAGCGAACACCAACTCAACAGTGAGCGAACGCAGATAAGCGGAGGACCCGGCGGCGTTATTTTCTCCCAGCTTAGGAAACCCGCGAAATCAGTACGCGCGAGGGTACGTACGGAACGCAGCTCGCGGATCGCCTTCATTGTTCACTGTGGCGCTCGAACGTGACGGTTGTGCTGTGTCTGTGCTCTGTTCTGGTTCGTGAAGGTACGCGCGTCAAAGTTCTCTCGCGGCGGGGGTTTTTTTTTTTAAATTTTATTTCTCCAGTGTCTGCACACAAGGCTGTGCCGAGTGTTTCTTAGCGCTTTCTTCTTACCGGCAACCGGCGGTAAGTGTGCGGAGTTTCTTCGCCACCTCCGTAGGATAGCGATCGAGATCTAGCCAACGAACGCTACGCCGAACAGCTCCAGAGCAAGGTTGTTCTTGCATCGGGGTTTCTGCGTGTGCCATCCGCTTCGGTTCCGACTTCTCCAAGACCTACGCTAATTGGAAGACCTTCGAGTTCCGCTAGTGGAAAAAGAGCGCGTGCTGCGAGTGGCGTTGTGCGCGTCCGAAAATAGATTTCTGTGAGGAAATTCGTTGCCGTCGGTGGTACTGTTGCTGCCGCCACAGCGCTTCACACCCATATGGCAAAACCGCTCCCAACTGTAGACTGTAGCCGGCACGAGGCAGCACGAGACTTGCTTGCCGTACGGCGGCGGGACCGATGATGATGACGCCGGGAAGTACACGATCCCACATCCCCACGAGAAGCCATGCCAATGTCGGTGCTTCTTGACGGAGTGTCTCGTTCTTCAATGTGTCGCACGTTTCGCACGTTTTCAACCGTTCGTCGCACATGAATTGCGTGTGTCCGTTCAGTGCATGGTTGAACCGGTCGGTCGGCTTGCAGCGATGGACGAAACCGATTGGACTTTGCAAATGTTAACATCCAGTGCAACCGCGTTGCAGCGGCAACAGCGATCGACAGCGTGGCATACTGAGCTCATTATTTAATTCTCAAAAAAGACCACAGCCTACTAAGCAAATGATTAGGAGCTTGAAAAAAACTCATTGCCTCTCTCTCTCTCTGTCGGCTCTGCTGCAACGAGCAAACTTTGGCCTCAAAATTCACCCCACGCGTGACTCAACGAGATGTTGTCGCGTTCTTATCAAAAATACTGCCAAAGTAGACGTGTATGAGAGTGTAATGATTAAATACGGTGGCCCCACCACCAACAAGAAGCCCTTCCTCCTCTGCGGGGAATGCGTGTTTATTAATCGCTCTTTCGTATGGAAAAAGAGAGACAGAGAGAGAAAGAGAGAGAGAGAGAGAACAAGAGCGCGTGAGGGAACACGATATCGTTGCGATAAATTTAATACTTTTATTACGCCATTTGTTTCCCCCTTTATCGAACAGTTTTGGTGGAGTTAATAGGGAATGGTAGGGAGGGAGCAGAGCACTGGGAGAAACGGAGCAGTTTAAAATATGTTTGGAATTTTCCACTACCCATCGACGAGGGAGGGGGTGGGGAGGGTCATTTATTTTCATACCACTCACCCCGTCGGGAGTGATGTGCTGACGGAACGATCTGGATTATGACGTTGACAGGAAACGTGTCTCAATGCCAATCAATAGTATCAAGTTCATGTATCCGATGCAGCACATTTTCGGCAAGAAAATTACGCATTGTGAAATTCAATCGCGAATGTCGTAACGAGTATGCCCCACCATATTTGTAACGGACTGGTCGCCTGCTGGACGCTGGTGCAGTTATACACGCCGTTTGCCAAGCGTGTCGCCACCTTTAATGGCCACCGTTCGCGTGCATTTCCGCCCCGAGCGCAGCGTCCGTAAGAGTTTGCTCACTCTGCTAGAAATGTAAATAATTGCTAACTGTTCTACAGACTTTCTACCCCACACCGGTGTGCCGGGGCGAGGTGAAAAATAAGTTTTAAAGTGCTTTGTAAATGTGGCGTCCGCGAGGGACATTTGGCTCCCTATCTCCGGTAACGATAGATAAACATGCGCTGGCGACGGTGGGAATAGTATGTACCTGGCCGCGTTTAGACGTCCAGTTGCAGCCACTAAGTTGTACAAATTATTGACAATTGATTATACTTTAAAATGTCTTGTCGATCCACGAATAATGCCGGAGGGTCGTTGCTTACGTTCACGTGGACAATATGCCGGCTAGAACATAAAATCGCTTGGCCACCTAGCTGCTAGCTAGCTGGTGAGGAACATTTTGCTGCTAGAAAAGATCGGAGTAAATATGTTTACAATCAACGCTGCAGTTGGCTTCAAATACAAACAACACTTCCTTCGAGAGTTCCGGCTCCGCACGCCACTGGCATCAAAGTAAGGGCCTACTGCAGACTTAGGCGGCAAGGGCGGCAAGGGCGGCAAGTGGGCGCAGAAAAGCGCTGCTTCTTATCGGCACACGTGCTTCTCTCAATATTGCTGGCGCTCTGCCTGCTGTGACAGCTGATCCGTGTAAGAGGAGAATAATTAAGCCCCCGGTGTGGAGGTGATAACCTTCCGGGGCGGTGCGGGTTCGGGAGTAGAACTTCGGCTGTGTAATCTGGGCCAAAGTACCTTTTCCTTCCGTCCACCGCCTAGCGGAGGTGGCTCGCTTTACAACGCCTACTGATGCGATGCCGCCACTAATGAGACATTGATTTCATTTAAGGAACATTCGGGTGAATAATTCATCTCAATTTCTTTCCCATTGTGACACATTTTGACGGGTGACACTTCCGACACGGTTGGGTTGAGATTGAGCCAAATTAGCTTCTAATTTGTCCTCTCCAGTGATACTAATAATCTTTTTTCTGCTTTTTTTTTGTCTACCATCGTTTCAGCATTCAGCACGCTAATCTCTGGTTTCCTCACCGTTTCTAACTTCCAACGTCTTCCGTACCGTCATCACAGAGCCCTGTGTTTGCAAAAGTTGAATGTGTGATTGACGTTGCGTCCTGCTTGCTGTGATCTTCCGATCAGTTGTATGGTGCATCGTTTATCGTGAAAGAGCGAACATTCAGTGATTTGGGTTAACCCAGTGAAAGTTGTGTAACTCGTTAATATAAACTGTTTACATATATATATATCTAAGATAATCGTTACATAAGATTGTGACAGTGCAGGATTTGCGAAACTAGCAGCAGCTCTCAAGTGTATCAAAAGCTTCCCACATTCGCCCATCGGGGTGTTATCGTAGTGATCGTCAAATCTACGTCAACCGCGTACATTTAATAAATAACTTGGTGCCCGTGCCGTTTAGAATGGCCCCACCTAACAATGAATGTGCGTACGAAGTGATTACTAATGTCGCCGCCAAGGAGGAGCTGGCCGAACGGCAGTCATCAACGGTCGAAAATACCGATGTCGACGGGTCGTCGAAGATGCAGATGGACTGGGAGACACCGGGCGCTCAGGGTCTGTACGATCCACAGAACGAGCATGAGGCGTGCGGTGTCGGCTTTATCGTGTCGATCGAAGGAAAACCCAACCATCAGGTACGTACGTCCGACCGACGAGCACCTTGACCTAGGCCAACCGCGGTAGTGCACTAATATTGCTTTTTTGTGCTTGTTCCCTCCGCTTGCAGATCCTGCGCGATGCTCAGACCCTGTCGATACGTATGAACCACCGAGGTGCGTGCGCCTGTGATAACGATACCGGAGATGGTGCGGGCGTTTGCACCTCGATTCCGCACCAGCTGTACGCCAAGGAGCTGTAAGTGTTTGGTTGATAGAGACCGGAGCCATTCCGGTTCGTTCGTGTTCCTCCGATAGTAGTTGTTCCATCCGCGTACGCACCTACTAGTCCCACTTATTGCGTCGTTTTGCGTCGCAATAGCGTCTGGCGAATCTCTCAGGTCAGCAATACCCTATCCATCCCCTCCACTATGGTCACCTCGCGTACGTTTGGAACGCGGTCACGTTCCATCCACATACCGGTACTGCAAGGGGAATTCCTACAGTAAGAATTTTTATCAGGTCTGGATGGTGTTTTTTTTTAATGTCTCACAAGGAGAGAACTATGCCTCCAAATGACTGGCCACTTGTTGATGTCCAGCTAAAGCTCTCGGCCGCAGCGGTCTCTCTCCGTATGATGCCCTCGACGCCGCAATTCGATTGTCCTTGGAGGGGATAATTAAATCATTACTAGCTGCGTTAATTGGGTTTGCTCATTCTACCACTTAATCGTACGTCGGTGCTCAATGTTGTCACCATCGATTCCCCGCGCGCGTTCGAAGACAGCTCGTACATGCATGCAGCAGCACCACCAGATTATTGGTAGCTCAGTTTATGACCGGTTTTGTGGTAGAATTTTGTTCGTTGTATTTGATTCGATTAGAGGTGTTTGCGCACCAATGGGAAGATGGCAGCTTCACGTCTTAGGAATTGATGTTATTTATCGCTGCTGCTGGTGTGTGATTTCGTTATCACCATGATTTGATTTGTGCAAATCTAGCAAAATAAATATAATGGGCGATAGTTTCTGCCAGTGGTCAGTTGCTAAATTGCTGAAGCTACTAGCCTTCCGGCGACATTGTCGACCATAATGGCGTAATTAATTTTATCCATGATCTGCGTTTAATCACAGGCGTCGCCGCCTAGACCGCCTGTTCCTCTCACTTGCGCGTTATCGAATCCAATATCGACTGTCTTGCCTTGCTGTCTCCTCTCCCTTCTGCCCAGTGTGGGTCATTTGATATAATATAACTCGATTAAATGGCTGGCTGTCATCGAGCAGTGGCTGCTGCATGCAAGGATCCCCTAACGAACCGAATTGAAGGACGACGATTTGTGCCGGAGCCACTGGAATACTGGTAACGATGATGGCACATCCTAGTCAGTCCTAGTAGCAAAGAAAATCGCGTATGACATTGATAGATGCGCTCGTTCCGCTGTGCCGGTTGCCGGATGAAGGTCGGAAACTGAAAACCTCCCCTAAATTGAAGCTGTGGGCGCAGAGAAGAGCAGCGTGTGGGAGGAAGCTCCTACTTATTTTTAGTCAGAAATCTGACCCGTAAAAACGCAAACAATGTGTAACGCACAAGGGAGCGTGAGCTGAAAAACAAAATAATATGCTCTTCTATTTGGCGCGTTTGTTCTTTGTTTTGATATGAATTTTTATTTTTTTTACCGACGGTCGTGCATTTACGCCGTGGTTTCGCGCTTTTCGGTCCTGTCGCCGAAAGTCGAGTGGGCTGTACGAGCAAGGAGCAATGGGGGGAAAAAACAACATTGTCGTTAAAATTGAATCGACCAAGGTTCAAGGATCTCTCACCAACATCTCAGCATCGTTAAATGATCAAAACAACTGTTAGGAAATGTTGTGGAATGAAAAGAAAATTGTGTTGTGCTCTCGTCGGTTGGGGCTGTGAAAATCTATTTTCAAATGCTGTGCAGACGCGATGAGATTAACAAAAAACACTAACAGCACGTGCGTCTTAGTAGAGGGTTCGTTTAGCTTCTTTCGTGATTAATATTCCTTCTCGTCACGAGAAAAAATACAGCATTTTTCCCCAGATGTTGTGATGTAACAGGCACCGATGATCGTTCGAGCTTCACGTGCAAATCGTGCCTTTTGCATCGCATAATGTTCGGTAGTGTTTTAGCTATGTCAATAATATATAATCACACACGTAGCCATTCAAAGCGCCCTGTGTAGAAACACACTAAGCTCGACACATCCGTGTTTGACAGCCGGATGGTGCCGATAACGACCGTTCAGGGTTTGACAGATTGTGCTCGAGATGCGCAATCGGTCGCAATAACCACCGAGATGAGATGACTGATGGCGGCATGATTTCAACCCGTCCGAGGTAGTACCGAAGACGTGAGGATGATCGATTGATAAGAGTGCGTCGAGCACGGTAGAATGACGCTTCGATTTGTCTCATCACATCACAGCGCTGCTGCCACTGCTATTTGTTTGTTTGTTCGTTCATTTAGTTATTTATTGAACACGCGAGACACGACAGGAAACAACGTAATATAGCATCGATCGAAGGTAGATTGAACATTAACGCAGCTGGAACGAAATTGCATCATTCAAAATAGGTCATAGAATGGTTGTTTTTTTTTAGTCTCTCCTACCGATCCCTTTACGAAGCAATACCCACCTCTTACACTGCACCACCGATCGGCAAACCAGCTTGTTTTCTGCCAAATTCGTGCCGTTAATTAAGCTGAAATGTTTTTAATTACCCTTTCGGTTGAAAGCGGTTGGTGGGGCCGTTATAAGCGCGTGCCGAAGCATCGCATCGGCGGCTTCAACCATCGGTCACGTTCACCACATTTGGCACGAAACGTACGATCGCGCAAAACGCCCTGACGGTTTTGATTGTGATGCCCCCCTCTGGGTAGACATTCTCCGTTCCTTCCTACGGATGATCGTTCCTCCGCGTAGGAAAGAATTTTCATTTAGAAACACTAAATCTTTCGCAAAGACGCGGAAGTCAACTGACGATCTTTCACACAGTGGTGGGTTGGGTGGTTTTCTGCTTGACACGTTTCTTCTGACACCAGAGACAGATCACGTTCCGCCGAAGCCGCAAAAAACATTAGTGGGAGAAAAAATATTTTTAAATTTAATTACCTTTCCTCCCGATCATCTGCGCGCGCGCGAAGAACGGGAAGGGTAAAAGGGTATGTGTGTGGTAAACAAGCCGTTTCGTATTTTGCATCGTTTTCACTTTTTTGCCCGCTTGTTTTTCCGCTCGCTTTCGATTAGATTTATTTACGGATGATCCACCACCATCATCACCACGTGCAAATATT
>JXXA01009929.1:0-33779 GCA_000956255.1 Anopheles punctulatus | reverse complement strand
GTTGTGATCGTGCGAACCGTGTCGAGCAGTGCCGCGCGCGAAAATCGGCAACACGATCCAATTCCGGCTGGATACGTGGTTAGCATATAAAGTAGCACCAGCTATCCAGCTTTCGTGTCGAGCATGGACAATCCAAGTGCGTCAACGTCCAGTCCGGTGCCGGAATCGGTGGCAAACGCGCTCATGAGTATTCATCCGCGGTACAACAGTTTCCATCAGCACAATGCCTTCCCGTCCGCGGCCCCGACGGGTAGTTTGGGCGCCCGGTACGAACAGAGCGCAGAAACACCGGGTATGGGCGGAGGCAACCATCAGAATGGGCTGAGTGCTGGCAATGGCGGAAATACGTCGGTCCAACCGGCGGCCACGAGCGTCATCAACCTTTCCAACTCCAGCGACGTTGTCATTGGTCCGATGACACAGTATCAAGGTTCCGTTACGATTTATCAGTATATGGACGCGACGGTGGAAGCCAGTCGTATTGCAAGTAAGTTGCATACTCTACCCTCCGAGGAATTAGAGAGCTTTACACTCAGCTCATGTTTTAAGATACTCTTTTAATGGTACTACGGGGTTGGAAACAATTTGCTCTAGAACTAAAACAGACTTGTGCAGTTTCAGGCGTTGTCAGGGATTGCCTAGAAAACTATATTGGGAATATGAAAAAATTGCATAACCAGTTACATACACACACGCTGCGCAAGGCTGGACTTAGACGCCCGTTGCATTGAAATGTTCTGATCGTATTCGTAATTGTGCTCTGGCAACATTACTACCACTTGTGTTTTCCACTTATTCTTACGTGGGAATTCCCCGTGCGGTTTGAGAAAAAACAGCATCGAATCATCTCACTTAAACTATCGTCGTTTACTTGCAATAAGATTTGATTAGTTTTACTTGTGTATAGCCAAAAATTCACGAACTTTTATACAATGAATATCAATGTAGAAACAAATTTGCAATCTGCAATCTTGAAGAAAATTTCTACATACATGCTTAGTCCAAGATTGCGAGATTTATTGTATCTATCATTATACAACATTGAATCTATGTGGATGATTATAAACCATGAGCATTGCAGAATACGACCATGTGAACAATTGTAAGTTGTAATCAGTGATTGGATAAAATTATAGCTCGACACGATAAGTATATATTTTATATGAATACAAATACACCCTTATTTCAATACTTTTTCCATTATTCCTATTATCTACACGTGTTTCAAGTCTACGCTTAGTTATGTGTAGAACTAAACTAGCTAAAAATCGCATTTGAAAATGGCAAAAAACGTTTAACATTTAACATACAAACATTTGAGGATAATATAATATCATTACCTCGACATTTGGATTAATTTATTTCGATAAAATGTTCTTCTTTTGTAAATCACATATTTAACTATTTATGATGATACCGTCAATGTTAGATCATAGGTTTACAGCTTGAATCATAGTGAAGTTCGTTTGTCGTTTAATTTTTATGTCAACACATATTGATTTTATCAATTTCATTGTCACTGTTCGAAAGTGGAACAAAAACTGTAACAGCACTACACTTTGATGCTATTGTTTACAATTCTTTTTTGTACACTTTTATGGTAGTTTATGTTTGGGCTCGATACTAGGCCCTAAGAACACTCTATACAAAAGCTTTCAGAACATCAATTGCTACCAATTTTGCATGATCAACTAACACGGCATTTGAAGCTGAGTTTTGATCATCTCATGTTGCCGTTTCATCCCTTAACGAAGCGATGGCCAAATCCGTCGCACGGGCACGATCACGTCCACAAACAAGCGCATACACATCGCGCATCTCTCACACAAACAGCAAAACGGCAACAGGTTCATCTTGCTCCGTCCCGGTACCGCAAACAAACAACATCAGGTTCGTCGGTCAGTCTTACTTCGGACCGGGCGGACGCACGTTGCATCGTGTGTGCGAGCAAATAACCGACAAGAACGTGAACACAAAACGTGAAGCATACGGCAAAAGTTTGAGTGTGGTGTGCATGTTGCGTTCGACGGAAGAGACGGTGAAGCTAATTGAATTTAAATCCACCCGGTGGAGTGTGTCTAAGCACACGACCCACAAAGCGAACGAATGGCTGTAATGGCTAATCCGTGACCGGATTCGGATTCGGTGCGTGTATAGGCGGCCGGTGTAGCACGTGCTGCTGAAGTACACGAATGTCCCAACGACGCAGCCGGCGACGACGCGCGACAGTTTGCCAAAAGTGCTACCTCAGTGCGCTACCGTATCGGTGGGAAATTTATCACAGCACAGCAAAGTGTTGCAGTATTTGCAGTGTTGCGAAGAAACTATGCGACACAGTGATCTGAGCCGTTTCAATTACAGCGCGCGGTCGTGAAAGCACATCATGAAACTGTTACTCAAGATCCACAACAAAGAGCGTCACACTGCAACAACGCCGTCCACGACGGCGTCCGGTCTGTTCCAGCGGAAGCGTAAATATTACCCCCGTAGGCATTCGAAATCATCCTCCGCTCCGGTGCCGGGAGGTGCATCCCCGCCTGTTACCCCGCTGTCTGGCTCTCCCGCTGCATCATCCGGCCCGTCGCACGTATCCCCATCCTTCCCAGCGTCAGCGGCCCTAGCATCGTTAGCGTTTGACACGCCGGACCTGACCGCTGCGTCCAGTGCGTCGACGCTGAGCGCACTCATCTACGGTGGAACCGGAAGCTGCACGGAAACGCCCGACTCGCCTGTAGAAAGACGCGCGCTGCTGCGAAATTCCCCATCACAGTCATCGACACGCAGTTACGCTAGCCCTGCCCGATGTGTGTATACACGTGTAGATAAGCTCACGAAGACGACGCGCTTTGCTCTAACCGTACCATCTCTTTGGCACGTTCGAAGATGATTTTGCACTATACATTAGCCGTAGGTCCAAGGGTAACATTCAAGCAAGCCCCGCGAAATTTCAAATACCTCCTCTCCCATCCAATGCACCAACCCTTTGGTACGGCGTCACTTACGTGCTGAATTCCATTTCCGTACACTGTTTACACTTGCGGCTATTTTTGTTCATTCAAATCGACGAACAAAAAAAAAAAGTCGTTACGCACACACTCGCGCGCATGTGTTTACATCCAGCCCAGCTAATCGCAGCGTGCTCTGGAGTGCTGGCACTGACTGGAAAATTTGTGCATGGCGACGGAGAGCTCGTGATGACTACATTTTCTTTAAGGTTTTGCAAGCATGCATGACTCGCATGACGATAAACGACGCGGGAGAGCCGATGCATGACAGAAATGCATGGCCTGAGTTTGTGGATGCTTGGAAGCTCATACACGAGCGCAAATGTTTGCGAGTTCGTTTCCTTTATCATCTCTGCATCGGATGATGCCGCAAAACAAGGGCCATCGTTGGGAATTGAGTCTAAAAAGTGCATGTATTCTATGAGGGGAAATTCTTTTTAAAGCTTACTTCGAAAACAATTTTTTATATGTCATGTTTGCAATATGAATATTGTTAAATTTGTTAAGACCATTAATATGGTTTACATTTATGTGAACGCCATGTGCTAGTGATGGGCTCATGGAATTAAACCTATAAAATAGGTGTTTTTGAAATCGATATGTTTTTTTTTCATGATTCGAACTCCACGATTATGTCATATATCAACTTAGATTTCAAAATTCACACCAATTCCGGTCTGCCCGATATTACAAGGTTTGTTAACATTTCTGTTCAAAGCTTGCGTAAACCAAAAAAAAGGCTTGCGGCCTTTTGGGTTGCAAGAACATTATTGAAACATTCTCCTCATTAAATATTCCCCTATATGATTGCGTAGTTCACTTAGCCGAAGTGTTCCATTATATAAATCACTTACATTTGCTTTAGTAAACACAGCAAAACAAACAAAGTGAACTATTTGATAAAAACTACGGAAGCGAACAAGACATGCGACGCAAAAAAAAATCCTTGCATAAAACCGTGACGAACAGATAACCTTCCGCTCGTGTTGCATTTCAATGAAGTCGCACATCTGCCGCAGGGTTTGTGAATGAAATATGTAATAAAAGGTGCACTTCCTTCCTGAAGCGTACGTTACAGACTTCACTGTGAAGTGCGGTGTTTATAGAAGAGAGAGAGAGAAAGAGAGAGAGGGAGGGACAGGGGTGATGCACGTGTGTCGTAGATAATTTTGTTTACCGACAGACATCGCACATCCACATTTGCCCTTGCCCTGCCTCATCAATGTGGGCAGCTGAGCACTGGCAACGACAATGACAACATGTCTTTGTGAGCGGATTGACGATCGTCTACAATGGAGTGCTTTGAAGACAGACTGAATTTGTTTGACTTACTCTTTTTCCCAACCGTTTCCACCCACAGCCGGTCGCAACAATCAGAACCGTGGACTACCTTCGGCGGAACCGTCGACCCTGCGACAGGAGCGCTACTTCATCTACGGTGCACTGATATTTTTCGCGATCGTTGGATTCTCGACCGCCATCTACTTCATCGTCAACCAGTCCCGCGGTCCGGTCGACTTTGACCGGGAGATAAGGTTCGGCAACAACTACGACCCGAAAACGAGTAAGTGAGGGACCGAGGGAACGAGGATTCGCGGAACCCGCTGCAAGGAAAAGGCCGCCGACTGCATTCCGACAGATTGATCTCTTCACAGTGCCAAACCTCGGCAACAGCCACATGGTCATCGAGCGCCGGAACTGGGGATCGCAGGTGGGTGTGTCGGGCGCCGTGCCGCTCGAGCATCCGGTGCAGTACGTAGTAGTCACTCACGTTGGTGTGCGCTCCAGGAATTGCACCGGTATGCACGAATGTTCGAATCGAATGCGCATGCTGCAGGATGCAGCCATCGGTGAACGGAACCTGCAGGATATTCCCAGCAATTTCTATGTAAGCAAAGCGGGACAGAAACCTGGGCAGAAAACAGACAGGGCTCTTATCGATCGCTGTATTCACAGCTCGGTGGCGATGGCAACGTGTATGTGGGCCGTGGCTGGGATATCGCCAACGCCTACCACAACCGAACGCTGGCCGTATGCTTCATGGGAGACTTCGACCGGTACGGTCCCCAGGATTCGCAAATGTCCGCCATGAACCATCTTCTAACGTATGGCGTGATCCAGCGCAAGCTAGCCAACGATTACAAACTCGTAGCAAGACGACAGGTTGTAGCATTATTTTAATCGTAAGCTTTCACTGAAACGATATTTATCACATTATCCATTTTTTTCCACAGACCAAACCCACAACTACCAGCCCGGGAGACAAGCTGTACGCTAAGCTCGTACGAACGGCCCGCTGGAATCCTTGCGGTACGCAATCTTACGCACACTGTGGAGCAGAGTATGGCTTTCCTAGCGTCTGGGATGATGAACGTGACTTCAATGAACGCCACGGAATCGAAAATCAACTATTAATACACCGGAAACACACCGAAGAAGAGTGATCGCTTATTGTCCGAGAAGAACGCATAGATGAGACTCGTATTCTTTTTAAACTTTCATCTTTCTAGTCATAGTTTTTCGTTATGTACATATTTTTGTAAATGATTTAAGTAAATGATGGATATGGTAAAATTCCTGTAATAAATGCTCGCTAGTCATAAAACAAATATTTATAAAATCAATCATCGTCATTGAAAGAACATGAAGAGAAAACTCTATGAAGTACGGAAAAGATGAATACTGGCTCATTTTTGGCGAATTTATGATTCATTCATTCTATTAACGAGAAGACAGAGTGTGTGTGTGAGAGAGAGAGAGAGGCATGCATTTCAAATTATCTGAGGAATGTCTACGTAAATGACTAAATGATGTTATTCGTTAAAATAAACACTCTTTTCATTTTCTTCAAAGCAATAAATATTCAATCGAAATTTAAAAATTCGTGATTGATATAATACCAAAAAATCAAATCACTGCCTGGAAACAAAATAAAAATGTAATATTAAAAAAAAATCTATACTAAATCAATGATCGTACTCGGTTTCTCTCTTTACTTCCAGTTGGACACAATAATCAAAACAAACTGTTATCACCGCCTGGTTCATCCGGTATGAAGTACGAGCGCGGTATCGTGTACAGTATAATCGTGCTTTTTATAATCGTCGGCCTGTGTCTACTGCTCTATGTTATATCCGCGGCATTTCCCGCTGATGCTCAGTTCGTCAGAGAGGAAACGTTTTTTGAGGTCGATTCTGTGTCCAAGACCAGTAAGTGTAACAGAGTTTTTCCTTCCGATCCGATTCCGATTCCTTCCGGTTGAATCGTACCGTCATTTAATTACATTTTTAGTACCCAATCTCGGTAACGGCCACATGGTCATCGATCGTCACAACTGGGGCGCACAGCAGGGTGTTCGGGGACCGTACGAGCTGGAACATCCGATTCCTTACGTGCTGATAACCCACATAGGCGTCCATTCAGAAAACTGCACCGACGTGCACGTTTGCTCCATCAAAATGCGCACGCTGCAGGATGCTGCTATCGCTGAGCGAAACTTGAGGGATATTCCGAGCAATTTTTACGTAAGTTTTAATCAATAAGGTTTCCTAATGTTTGACCATAAGGTCCTAATATTCCTGTTTTTTTTTTTTCGTTTCAGATGGGAGGAGATGGTAACGTATATGAAGGTCGCGGGTGGAATACGGCCAATGCGTACGCCAATATGTCGCTGGCTCTTTGTTTCATGGGAGACTATGGACGGTACGAACCGAACGATCGGCAGCTGTCCGCACTAGAACATCTGCTTACGTACGCGGAAAAAGAAGGTCTACTAACAAAAGATTACAAAATTGTTGCTCACGGACAGGTGACTTACTTGCCTTTGCGCACTTACTTTTGCGAAGGTGTCATTGTTGTGCTCATATTTTTTCAGACACGAAACACACGCAGTCCCGGAATAAAGCTGTACGAAAAGATAATCCAACTCGCTCGATGGTACCCGTGCGGACGTCCAGGATACGATCGATGCGGGATAGAGATTGGTCTTCCATCTGTCTGGGATCAAGAATATCCAAAGAACACACCGATAAGCACTTCAACCAGTACTACCCAAGCCTCAACTAGCTAGCATGAGTAGTAACCCAAATAAATAATAAACTACGATAATATAATGAACATTAGCATGTATTATCAAACTATATACGAATTAGTCACGATTTTATTCTTATGAACAAGCTACAACTATTGTACAAATCTGTTAAACTTCAGAGTGAATCACTAAAATTCGTAAGAGTTTTAAAAAACAATGTAAAAAGACATTCTCTGTAGTTTACGTACGGTTATAACTTCTGTGAGACTCTCATTGGTCCTGCGCCACGTTTGTGCAACATTTGCTGTCGCCATCTCAGTCTTACGCCTATTGACATTCCCATATCCCCTCATGCATAATCTAAAACCTCCTTTCTCGTGACGTTAAGTTTTTATTCATTTTTTTCCATTTATTTCTTCGTAGCCTCCCGTCGCCTACAGCAATTACCTATTCATTCGAGTGCTATCAGCTTTTGTTGAACCTTATCACCTGTCCCACTTCATGTTTTCTTTGTTGTCTCCACAATACCTCTTTACTCTTCTTTCACTTATAGTTGCCTGGCATTTCAACCATTTACTCCTGCTGTCCCTTACTATTTCAGTTTTCAATATTAATCTCATGGAGTAGAAAAGTTGAGTTTAACATTAAAACTATTTATACATTTTGGGACAAATTATAACAAACTGTATTCTTTTTGTTTCATTATATACCTATCATACAACACATGTTGAAATTAAATGTATATTTTATACTATAGAATACAATTCATTAGACAAACCCAATTTTATCCAATCAATTACTCTAGTATATGAAAGGTTCTGAAAAATACAAAAGTTTTAAAAAAATACAACAAAGTATCATTTTTATTTTATTTTTATCTTGACTCACGCTGTCTGTATAGAAAACTTTGATGTGCGTTTCTAATAAGCTAATAGCTCACGAGTACGAGTATTTACAAGATTGCATCTTTGCAGTCGTCTGGATTTTGCCGATGTTGGGTCAAAAGCAATATCGAAGAACAATGGCAAAGATCGGTAAACCGAAACCGAAACGAAAACCTTCGTAGTAATAAAATCTCTTTAGTTCAGTCAGTCGATTTACCTTTCGACAGGAATATGTTTTAAGTATACAATCCAATAAGCTTTTCCACATCCTTCAAGTTAATTATCTAAGGAAGCCGTTTATTAAGAAATTCCCCGACAGTATCGCGTGCATTCGGGGATTGTGCCAGTCATCTTGGCTTCCGCAACATGCATTTAACGTTTGATAATCACTATCTGAAGCATGACGCACACCGAATCGAACCCGAGCGCAACCCTTTTCGAGCATAATGATTTTCAAATTCCAGCCGCTTTATGCTGGAACCCTGATTTGTTTATCAAGAAAAAGCCAGGGGAAGAACAGTCTCAGGGTCCTGGGACTGCTCTTGCTCACTATAAGGAACACCACTGTTTCAGTTCGTGCGTATGTGTGCTTTTTTGGGGTGTTGTTTTTGTGTATCGATAACGAAACGGAAGGAGTAACCGATGATAACAAGTCTTATCAGTTCGGCAGATGCACATTCAATAGAATGCGAGCTAACAGTGCTCCTGTTGGTGGCGCTTCAGAACAGAACTTTCAAGATCTCCACTGTGGCACACATGTGGACGGCTGTAGCGACAATGTATATACATCAAAAAAGCTGCATTTGCACAGCCAAATCAGTTACGCCCAAATCGAACTACACGCTGTTGCCCCGGACGGACGAGGTGGGCACATGTTATCAACGATAAGTAAACATGCGAAACAAGGGTTATCGCATACACGCGTACGTGTACGGCTGTCACGGTACGCACCCGCGTCTGTCAACAATCAACGAAATGTATGTAAATGCGAAGGCAATGGTTTGTTTTTGCCCCGGCGCGCATGCCAACCGATTGGATCGAACTCGATTACGGAACTCGAACTCCATGGACTGCACGATATTCGATATTATCTCCGCACACGAAGCGCTAAGTTTCGGTTCATTCTGTTTGATTTGGCGGACGAATTGCGCACCCCACAGGCAACGATTTTCCAATTGCGTTGTCAACTATCGAACCCCCATGCCGTCCTGTGTCTGTCCACAGCGCTAGAAAACGTGTGTTTATTCCTATAGTTTTTCCTTTCGTGTTTGTATCGTTGCATAGATTCGCTGCGCTGCACTTTTTATTGTGTTTGTTATCAGTGAAAAGTGGTGTGTACTGATTGAAATTAATTGTACATTCGATAACGGCCGATACCATCCGACTTTCCTTCGCTCGAGGCTATCGACCGTTACGAGCCCGTCTTCCGGTCGGGGTGCTAGGGTATCGAGTGGACAGGTGAGCCCGAAACGGAAAAGCTCACCAACCCAACAACCAGCACCAAAACTTACATAGACACCCACAAAGCGCCCAGTTCAAACCACTTCAACCAGCGCGGCATTTACTGCAAGTACGTCGGTAATGTTGTAATCATCTCCAAACAGCGTCCTCTTTGCGGTCCTTCAGATAAAAAAAAAATGTAGGATTTGCTGTACCAACACACCGCTGTATTTGTTTAATGTTTTGTTGGGTAGAAGTGTTTCATTTGTGTTGGTGCGCAGTTATCAGCAGGCTAGTGGATGGGTTGTCCAGTACCAGTCCTTCTGCTTTGCTACCCTCCAAGCGTTGTTTAACGAACTAAAAGAATTGAGTTCACAAGTAGAAAATGTTGCATAATACTACGTTTCTTTTGACTTGTTTCGAAATAGTAGTTTTTTAGCTGTAGAAAGCAAAAATTAGCCATTTATAGTTTATTTTTTGTTAGGTTTTATTGTCAGTGCTAAAAAAAATTAATTCCTTAAATAGTACAAACATGCAAAGAAAGTAAACAAATGAAATATTCCAAAAACACATTAGTTCATTTTAAAACACTTAACTACCAATCAAATTACGAAACGAAAACATAGCAAAGTACAAAAGCTTTAAACAATTTTTTGTTACAATGAACATGAAGTTCAATAGAAAAATTCGTTAGGCGACCGTTTGCCATTCCAACCGATGAGCTATCGTAGCGAACGTAATGAAGCTCCCGATTCCAACGACCACGATCACGTCTCGGTTGTCGATGTGTGCGAACACAGCATACGTCAAACAGTTGCCAGTGTGGGTTTGGCCCATGCTCCATACTCCCGCGAGATGATAGTAGTTGATAGATCGTGAGCCCATACGCATCGTTTCGGTGGTCGTCGTCGTCATCGTCGCCGTTTCCGTGGCGTATAAATCTTTCACAACGTACCACATCTTTGCGCTACGAACACTGTTTGGAAGTGGATATCAGTGCTTTCTGCATGATTAGTTGCTTTACGACACGGTGGCTAACGAGTAGTGCGACTATTTGGCTATTATGTGTTTGTGTGTGCGAGTGAGGAGGGTGACAACAAAGTGAACGGCAGGCCGAAGCGAAGTGTGGAATAATTTGAGCAGTCAAAGTGATAACAGTGATTAGAGAACAAAATAGGTGTGTCTGGATTGAGTATTTCACTGTACCTGAACAAAGCACCAAACACCAGCATAGTGTAAGTGTTCCGAAGCCTCAGTAGACCAGCTTTTACAGTGCCTTGTTTCAAACCGTAAAGCTTTCACAAAATCCCGTCATAATCCCGAAGAGGGCGAGAGATGTTTACATGCGCCAACTTGATGAGGAATAAGCGAGAAGCGAATACGCCTCGGCCCGTGCGAAATGATGAAGTGTTGGTGAGATTGTACAAAGCAAATTAACATCCAAAGCAGAGCCAGACTCTGCAAGCTGACAGTGACAGCAGCGCAAATAACCTTCACAGGCGCTATTCACAGCGACAGCTCTCGTACAAACACACATGATCGAATCGCAGCTCCGATCGTGATGGTGATGGTTGCTTGCGTGTATTTTCCATCAATGAGAATAGGGAATGATTCCACCACTGTTGCGAAAATTCGCACCACTCTATGGCGTATGGCTTTGTTTCCACCACTCCCGGTTGTTTACTAAAAATGTCAAAACTAATCTAAGTTTGATACATTCGCACCGGACACTGGACGTTGAAGAGTTTAATGCCTTGTGGAAAAATATGCCATGCCGTCAAAGGTGAGCTGATTCCAAGAAAAGTATACCAGTAAGTATGCTTCATAGTATGGAGACTGGTTTGGCGACTGGGACGATGGGAAGATTAAGCCGCCTCTGCTGCCACTTCAACCTTGCCAGTGTGTGTGTGTGTGTATTTGTTTGTATTGCAGCGATAAGGAAGACGATTAGCCCAGAGACGATCGTTTGTGCAAACCAGTTTACTGCACATGATCTAACAGCGGGTTGCAGGCCGAAGTGTAAGCGGTTGTTATAACTTCCCAATGGTTCAGTTCATCAAATCGGCTTGAAATTATATTGAATAAACAATATGCACTAAATCACTAGTTAGTTTACAACAAGCAATATTGATGTGTTTTGCGCATACACGCTAATCGTCCATTGTGTTTGCATTCTTTGATGCTACGTTTTGTTTGAATCAGAGCAAGCAATGAAAGGTCCGAGACCGATAGCTGATTTGATCATTTGTCTATCAGTGACCGCGGTACCGAAAGAATAGGTATTGGATTATGCAAAACAGATAAGTCTTGTGTGGCACAACACATAGCAAAAAGGCAAGATCTTTAGATTCAATGTATTCGAGTAATATTGGTAAAAACGGTTGGAATGTATATGACCATCGATTGAAATGTACATGACTTTACTTATGCATGATAGAGCAAATGGACCAGTATCAAGGAATCATACTTTACCTGTACGAACACGACAGGAAAATACATCTATTCAACGTCTTTTTAAACAATTTCTTTTTTGATTAAATTATTTCTAAATGCTGATTTATGCTATGTTTATTTTCAATATTTGTATTTATGTAGCTCACAATTAGTTCAAATGTGAGGTAGATTGCCTAAAACATGCGTAATATTTTATTCATCTAAACGCAACCCAATGAAGAAAGCTAGAATCTTATTGAGTGATTCAGATGATGGAATAATATATATTCTAAGTTTGTTGAGGTTGACGCAGAGCATTTAAAAATCAAATCAACGAACTATACTGTTTTGATAAAGTTATAGTAGAAAATGCCAAAAATGGTAGAAAATGAAATAGACATATAAAAAAACTATAATTAAAGATCAAATGAAAAGCGACACATGTAAAGCAATATTTGTTGGATCAACTCGTATCCACTCTACAAAAGAAAAAAACATACAACTGAATCGACCCTCTCAGCATGGGAGAAATGTGCACAATGGGGAAAATGAATAACTTTTTTCTAGCACTTCGCACTTATCAGCCCTCGGTCGCGCTAAGTTGACCTCAGTGCAAACACATCAAAACCAACATTATCACTTGAAGTGTGCAATCAAGCTATGGAACAGAGTTTAGAAAACACACTCGCAGACTCTGCATTCCGCACACTTCTTGCACATCTTATCAGAAACGCCACTGGCTTATGTAACGTTCGTATCCTACAGGGAATCCATTTCCGAGAAACTTTTTCAGGAATGATTGTTGCATCACACTGCGCCCACTGTGACTAATCGAATTTATTTTTGTACGCTTCTTTCATCCTTCGACCACTAGGGGACAGATCCCACAGCAAGATGCCTCTCAATACTTCCTTCAGATAATAGCACAAATACCTCTAGCGCACCGAGAGCTCTCGCACACTATCGTGCCGACAACTGAAACGACAGCGAACAGCGTGTAGAGTATGACGATGGCGCAGGGAAAAGGCCAGTCGGTAGAAGAGAACGGAACGATACAAAAAACAGGACACACCACGACACAGCCGCTGTCACCAGCGAGTGGTGGCGATACGGTTTCGGGTGTAAATAGCCCGAGTACCGTGACCAGCACGACAGATAGTACCCGGGGTAGTCTCTCCAATATCTCGGCGTCATCCATCAAACGTACAGACAACGCCAGCGATGACGATTCGAGTGCCTTCGACAGCAGCAGCGACACGGAGTGTGATGATGACTCAATCAAGCGGGCCATCGATCGTATTCCGGGTACGCTGGCTCCTGGGGAAGCGCGAGTACTCCCGAACGGTGGCCTAAAGCTGTGTACCGATGCGGTAAATCCGGTGGCAGTCAAGCCAAGCGCCACAGGAGCCTCGGCCATCGGGGCGATCGCGGTGCACAACTCCTCCGACATCACGTTCGGCAACAAAACGTACATCAAAGGACAGGTTGTGATTAAAAATATCTACCAAGATCGAAAGAATGGAACCGTCAACGATGGATACCATGCTCAAGAAAACGATGCAACAGCAACGAACGCCACCAAAAAAGGTACCACATCGATCGAGAAACGGAACGAGACTGCAACAACACGCACTAATACCTTCCATTGCTCTCTTACCCGCTCCCTTTTGTCGGTTTTTTTTCTTCTTCTAATAGTACCTCCAGAATCAATACCTCCACAGCCACGTACCTGGCAATCTAGTCTTAAGACAATCATCAAGGACAAACCATTGCTCAGCTTTATCGTCATGATATCGCTTATGATTGTCCTATGTGCCATCGTAGCGGTCATATCCATCCTCACCGCGTCAGGTAAAGCTAGGTTAAGGCCTCCCCTTGGCGATGGCGATGACAATCGTCCCAATATTCCACAGGACAAAGACATAGGTACAGAAAGTATTTTGTATTTTTGGTTTTGTTAGTTTTATTCTGTGGATCCTGAAGCTTGCGTTACGCACACCGAACATATGACCATGAGTGCATGTACACTTTCTTCCACAGAGGACGATTTTTTGCCCGATCCTAAACCACTGCGGCTGGTGACGAGAACCGAGTGGCTAGCCCAACCGCCCCGGGAAGAGTTGACCGATCTTAAGCTACCGGTCAATAACGTCATCATTGCACACACAGCGACCGAAGGCTGTACTACTCAGGTAAGCTTCAGCACGGGACAATCAAGATAAGTCCCCCATTCAGTGTAAACTTTCACATGCATTCCTTATCAAATGGTGCTTTTTATCGCGTTGTTTGTGTACAAGATCTGCCATTGTCAATTGAAATACCTTTCTCCTACAATGTAAGCAGCCATATACACCTATTTCGAGGCACACACGTGAACTATGGTGAACTAACGTGCATAAGTGACACTCAAAGGATAATCAGTAATAATTCTTGTGTTATTGCTGTCGATTCTAACGTTTGCAAATCAGCTCCTCCGCTCGAGCCTTTAAAACGATTTCGAAACCATATCCTGTGACGCTTTCACATTAAGGTTTAGTTGATTTTTAATTTACAGCTGTGAAGATCAATATGAATAGAAAAAATATCAATTCAAGCCATAACTAGACGAATGTTTCTGAACATACTCATTCTCGCATATGTTTTGGTTATTTCAAACTACCCAACTTCATTACAATCCAAACGAACATATATTTATACATTTTTTACATATTGATCAACTTGATTCATTAGAACAAAGCCTTAAAATGGTGAACAACTGTGATAACATGTTCACTTGCAGTAGCCAATTAGACTTCGAAATAACAACAAAAAACATAATTTAGATAGATTTTAGCATTGATGTCGAAGTCAACATAGCTTAATGTTGCATTGATTGCAGATCGTATCAATACTGTAAATAGCTGTATGTTGCATTAGTAACTAAGCGTACAACTTATTAAAAAAAAAGATTATCAAACAGCCGATACCTCTTTCCATATACCCGCTGGATTTTTACTTTTACTGCACTAGTTTCTTAATTTATTTACTAAGTGCAATTCTATACGGCGCTAGTACAAAAAAAAGCCGATTAATAGTTACAATCCAGGGAAAACCGTAGTTGGCAGTAAAACCAGCGTTCATGCATATCTTTTAAGTCTTCAACATGAGTACACCCTGCGAACCGATTACTTATGAGAAGATCATTGGATGCACATAGCTTTTAAATATACATGCGTAAATGTACACAAGTGTCTTTCTAGTATTTTAAGTTCAGTTCGTCTGACTGTGAAATTTCTGTCAAAATGTTGAAAGTTGTGAAATATTCAGAATGAATTTAAAAAAGTGCTTTGTATCTATGCAATATTTAAACCACCACTATCATACAGTTGCCATGTTACCATTGAATGTTTGAACGTGAAAGCGCTACATGCTTGTCTTGCGAGACGATCAGTATTCAGAATTTCAGCTTTCTCAACATGACATACCAAACCACATTTCTATCCATCCAACCATACTTTATCACATTACCCATCAAAGGCAATTAACAAAACACATACACCACACAATAACTGTCAAAATTTCATCCTAACCTACATTTCCAAATTATCCATTCGAACTAATTGAAACTTTCCCAACTTTGACACTCATTTAAAACTCTCTCTCTCTCTCTCTCTCACTCTCTCTCTCTCCTTTTCTCGATTTCCCGATACTTCTACCATACAATTTACTTTCAAATCTTCCAACCAACACAACCGCTGACCTCATGCAGCAAGCATGCATAAAGTTAGTACAATCTATTCAAAGGTATCACATGCACACGACCAACTATGGTGATATTGGGTTTAATTTTTTGATTGGTGGCGACGGTTCGGTATACGAGGGCCGCGGATGGTTGAAAGTCGGTGCCCACACCAAAGGTATGTGTACGATCAGGCACGGCAACTATCCTGATGGAAACTACCAAGCGTAATGCATCCGAATTTCGTTGCATTCTCAGATTACAATTCGAAAAGCGAGGGAATCGCATTCATTGGAAATTACGAATCCAGGGACTATCCAACGGAAGAGCAAATGCAACAACTGGAAACGCTTCTTCACAATGGCACCACGAGTGGTTGGCTCGCGGGCGATTACAAACTTTTCGGTGCTAGCCAGCTAAAAGCCACCCTCAGTCCGGGGAAATTTTTGATGGAAGCGCTTCGTAAATTGAAACATTTTAGCGAATCAACTTTTAAACGATCATGATCCACCAACCCAAGGGCCTGCAAGACTGAATGCTGCGAGCTGTAAAACAAATGAGGGACTGAACAAAAGGCAGAAAGAAAACTGTGTCGTGCGTGATGGAAACGACGCATGTCATATTATTAGCCGATACACTGTGACAATAAAACTTATATGTTGTATTACAATTATTGACCGTTGGCTATTACTGCTGGTCCGGCGTGCATAATTTCATCATGTTTTATCGTAAAGATTTCTCTTTTTAGAATTAAGCCGGTTGTGTTTTGACAACTCAATTACACCCAAACAGGGACAATAAATTATCGCAATTAGTATTAACTAGCAACAACTAATCCATCCATAACAATATGCAATTGTAAATTAATTGGCCAAATCCGTGAAATTGATCCCCATTCGAAAATGGGTTCGTAATAGGGTTCCTTAAAATAGTGGACGGCGTCTGTGGTAGTGGACTGTTTAAAACTGACTGACAAAAATTAGTTTAAAAAAAGTGTTTCAGTGTTTAAAATGAAAATCAAACCCTTTTGGAACCGCCCACAAAACATTCTCTACATATAAATCTTAAAAAAACCTGTAAAAATGTTCGTAATGATAATGAAATTGGAATCCAATTTTTTCCCTCGCAGTGATAAGTAGTGTATAAGAAAATATTTTTAACAAGAAGAAAAAAAAGTGTTTCAAAACAGATATTGTTTGGAATACTTTCAGGCAGCGTGCCGTTTGCGGGTTCGGTTAATACAAATGTTCAACATGGATGGCAAAAACTACGACGACATTGTGTACAATTTTCTCATCGGTAACGATGGTAACATTTACATAGGACGCGGTTGGCGTAAAGCTGGTGCCCACACGCAGGGTAAAAAGCTGTAAACAGTCGAAAAAAACAGACACTTAATGCCCTATAAATGGTACATTTTAGGATACAATTCTCTCAGTGAAGGAATCGGTTTCGTGGGTGACTATAATTATGCAAATAAGCCCACCGACAAGCAAATAGAGCTACTGCAACGGCTTTTGGATCTTGGCGTTAGGGAACGGCACATATCGTCAAAATACAAGATATATGCCTCGGAACAACTAGATGAAACAGTTCCTACCGGCAAGTGGTTAGTAGAAGCCCTTCGAACCATACCGGAGTTTGTCGATAAACCCAGCCCTCCGGCAAACTTCTTCAACAATGAAACGTCCGAGCAGTATTAGGTTAGTTAAGATACTACTTATAAATGCAAACAATATAGTCCGAAAGAAAAGTTAAAAAGAAGTATTTTTTTATGTTGTAGAGCATGTTATTATCGCTTATGATGTAAAAATAAACTCCGCTATAATTTTGTTCTTTCCATACCTTTCCTCTTTATACAGACGAAGTGTATGTATCAGGTGAAACTGATACAGGAGTTTCACGCGAGTCCCGATTCGAAGAATTTTTCTGACATAGCCTACCAGTTCCTAGTCGGCGGAGATGGTAACGCGTACGAAGGAAGAGGATGGACAAAGCAAGGAGCACATACTAAAGGTAAAATCAATCGTAACCTTCCAGCTTACGTTGTTTACCACATCCATTATTACGTATTTCGAAAGGTTTTAATGTAGACAGCATCTGTATTGCATTCATCGGGACGTTTATCGATCATGTGCCGCCGATCTCGCAGCTAAGCGCAGCGAAACAACTCATCCAGCTGGGTTTGAACGGGAACTACCTGGCGGCAAATTATAATCTCTACGGGCACCGACAGCTGGCACCCTTCGAAAGTCCCGGCAAGGCACTATTTGACATTATTAAAACGTGGCCACATTGGACGAACAAGCTGGGCGACAATCATTGGGTCGAAGAATCGGAAAACGAGAAAAAGGGGAACCAAAGTGAGAAATGGCATAACAAGAAACCATCACGATGAGCGTCCCTTCGGTCCTCTTCCCGTGCGCGAAAGACAAAAAAGACTGTGATGATGAAAATAATCGAATAAACACATTAACGTTTATGTAGTTTAGATCATATCATAAAACTGTTGAATTTATTGTTCAGGCATATTACGAAAGCCCTAGTTGTGTTTAGTCCTCATTGATCAACTCGCAGATTCGACAGTTCACAGTTCAAGTACCTCGCTCTCGCCCCAAGTTCACTTCCGGGAGGGTGGTTGTTATAAAACAAAAACTGCCTGTGTATGGTTCGTCTGTGTGGATTGCAGCGTAACAGTTGTCTTCCCTATTTTTGAAGCACTCTAGTGGCCGTACTTTTGGAACTCCCATTCCCTGTTGTCAAGCGGACAAACTTGCCGAGTTTTGAGCCACCGGGAGATGCAGTGGAAGTGGAACGCATGATTGCAAACACCCCATGCAACCGTGCACTCTTCGCTGGTAGCCGACGCTTGATTCGCCTGACACTCAATGCACAGGTCCATGATGTGATTTCGGCAGATCGCACAGTTGTCCACTACGATGTCCCAAGCCCAAAGGGCCACCGCGTTCCACTTCTTGACCTCGAATCGTTTTCGCTCACCTCGGCTGCTGCTGGACGTCGGCGCCTCGAACTCTTCCTCGTCGATGTCCATGTTGTTCTGGCGGTATATTCTACAGGTAGTGAGCAGCGAACGAAAGTAACAGTATTTAAGCAGTAGTGTCTAAATTATGGGTATAAAACTTTTCCTTTGCGCGGAGAACAAAGATAAACCGCGGAAAAGAATAATGATCTTACCTCAACAACCGCGATGGCGTATTTTTGCTTTCCAAATGACAGTCATTGTGACAGATACACGACGCTTGCTGATTCAAAGTTGATGTCTAAAAACAACGTAACGCTAATTAGATTTTGTTTATCTATCTTAAGAATTATTACGCAGAAGCGTAAAATGTGTACAAAAACGAAAAACAAGCGTATAGACGCAGAGAAAATAATAAATATATGTTTTCAACCACAATTTGAAGAGCATTTGAATTTGTTATAATCACTGTTTGTTCCATAGAAACCTTTAACTATTAATTGTTGACTAACGCTTTTGACAAAAAACGTTTCAACTCGTAATGACATCTTATTTATTAAATTATAAGCAATTTAAAATCGTACGTAACATCCATATGTCGTAACGCTCAAGCATTCGGCCCTCGCATCTCCTAAAAATGTTTCGTAACTTATGGGCGACATTGACATTTTCGCCCGTTTGTATCGTCATTGACAATTGGTTGAAGGGAGCAAAACAAAACAAAACATTGAACACAGCGCTTGGATCAAAATTTGTGCTGCGTAAATATTCAAATATTCAATTGTTGTGCTATCCATTCATACCACAATGGCCGTTAATATGTATGGGTATGTATGACTTCACGGGACAATACTGTTCACCACATGTTATATGCTATTTCGTAACGCTTATCCATCGTTTTCTGTTCGCTTCAGACCGATGCAAAATCATCCACCGCCGAATCCCAATCCAATCGACCTGATGGCCATCAAAGACATCTATCCGGGACTGAAAAATATTAACGTAATCTTCATCATCCTCGAAATCGGGCCCGTCACACTGACGAAGGAAAATCGTGAGGTGCGAACATTTAAAGTGGCCGACCAGACTGCTGCAATCAATGTTTCTATCTGGGACGAACCGGGCAAACAGCTGTCCCCGGGTGATATTGTTCGGCTAACGAAAGGCTACGCTAATGTTTGGCGCCAGTCGCTCACGCTGTATTCGGGTAAAAATGGTGAGATTGTACGATTGGGCGATTTTTGCTATACGTTTAACGAAATGGTAAACATGAGCGAACCGAACCCGAACCTGAGCGCTTCGCTGCCACAACCCGCCCTTAACAATGGGTCGGGCAGTGGTCCGAACGGTGGCACGGGTAACAATGGTACCGGAAAAGCAATGGGAACACCGAAGCCTGCCGTGCCGAACAACAGCCCACTTCACGCAACTCCCGGTGGTTCACAACCGAAACCACATACCGCAACAACTCGATACTCGGTGGCCGCCGCTGCAGCAGCAGCAGCGGCTACGCCGTCCAACATCATGAAACCATCGCCCAAAAACTCTCCCCGAACCGGACGTAACAGTCAAGCGAAAGGCGCAGCAGTAAAAGGAGAACGGAGATAACAGTTAACGGATGCGTTTGGTGCTTCATCGGCCGTCAGTGATAGTTTTAGCTTATCTTCTAACGACATGTAACGTGTAGTGCATCAGATCGAACGAGGAAAGTTGAGTTTTACTTCCCTTGCCCTTTGCATAGTTCTTATAGTTCATTCATCAAACACCAACGGGCATAACATTCCTATGTGGAAAATTCTTAATTGTAAACATACTTTCTTTGGACACGGTACGTCAAAAATATAATCAAATTTAGTATGTTAAGTCCGTACCAATTATGGATCAGCTGTAAAGTACGTTGACTTAAACCACATTAGCAGCAAAACATCTGTTTCTTTTGCATAAATTCATAAACTAGAACCAGAGGTTTTTGTATTCCTTTCGTCGTGTCCAGTTGTGCCGAATGATGAATAGCTGAATAGAATATTTTAAAAGATTTTCGATTTTTGTTGAATCAACTGATGTTTTAATTTGGATCTCGCTGTAATAATTATTTTACTTTGTCCATGTATGCGAATCATTATCGAATTTGAAATTCTGTGGTTTCGATGATGTGCTCTAAATGGATAACAAATAAACCAATTCAGTGGCAATGTATTAACAAATCGATAAGGGATCGCTGAGTATGAAACGTAAAATAGATTTGCTAAGCTTGTAAAAGTTTTTAAAATTTTTAATAAATGCGATGAACTACATGAGCTGAGCAATTGTTTAAATCATCGTGTTCCGGTCATAATTTCCGTTTTTTCGAACAATAGCATATGTCCGCCAGTTTGACGTGAACCACAGTGTGAGATTGACATTTGTTCATTTTTTCTTTTTCATTATCAAAACAAAATCGAAGGAATAGGTTGTGTGTGTCGTCGTGTGCTGCTGAGCATTGTGGCACTTTTTTTAGTTGTTCTATTCTACAGTGAAGTGCTCAGTTTTGTTTCGGTGCAAATAGCGATCTGATCCTGAACTATATCTACCAGTGCAAGTGTAAGAATCGATAGCATAAATCGTTAGAAATCTAAGCTTAAAAACAACTTCGCACGGTAGGGAGGAAAGAATACATTTTTCGATCCACCGCAGGTTAGGAATTAAGGATCAGATCCAGCCCACCCAACACTCCGCATGGCCTGATTTTTTTGTCATTTGTGTTGTAGATTGGATAATTTGCCGTAAACGATTGTGTCATCACCGCGGTGCTGTTTTCCTTCGATCCATACAAACGTAGAAACGTATGGTAGTGTGCTCGGAGAACGTGAAGCTTACAGTAGCAAAATGATTTAATATGCTGAAAAAGTGGTCGTAATCAGAAGCGCGTTGCGAATCGTAGACCCTCAGTTTTAGCGCTTCTGCTTCGCTAATCTAATGTTAGCATTGTCGGACGTGTTGGAAACCCATCGAAGAAGCCGGCGCCTGCTGTTAGTAACCCCACGCGTGGGGTCGCTTTCCGAGCTAGACAAGTGTCAAATCGCTGTTGATATTAAAAAATTCCACCAACTCGGGGGGCGAAAGGTTGCCGTTGGGAAATACGCTGTTCAATTTCCCCGTACCGAACGCGAGTCGTACAGCAATCTAAGAACAAAACCAAAATACGAACGGCGCAAAAGGAGAAACAGCGGTAGTGCCATGAGGTAGACCCGATACGGAATTAGTCAAACAGTAAGGGTGACCCGCAAGAATGCTGAATCGATCCACTGGCCATGGCTGTGTTACTGCTGTGGCACTAACTACGAGACTTCAACATTTACGTCCTCGGTATGAATCGTGGCTGCCGTGGAACGCACTAAACGCGGTAGGAAATCAAGCGCGATTCGGAATCTCACAAGCTTACGCTTGTCAAACTCTACAGCATCAACACTGATCCAAGGCAGCACTGAGTAAGCAAACGCAACACGTTATCAACAACGCCGTCGACATGCTCGCTTATCTGTCCAAAATGCGCTCCTCGGCGTCGGAGATGAGCGGAAGCGAAACTACCCAGTTTCTCAAACTATCCAGTGCCGTTTTTTATGGGCTCTCGTCGTTCCTGATTACCGTAGTCAACAAGACCGTACTAACCAGCTACCACTTCCCGTCGTTTCTCGTGCTCAGCCTCGGTCAGCTGACCGCCAGCATCGTCGTGCTGTTTGTCGCCAAACGGTTGCAGCTGGTGAAGTTTCCCGACTTCAGCCGCGACATACCGCGGAGGATTTTTCCGCTGCCCCTTATCTATCTCGGCAACATGATGTTTGGACTGGGTGGTACGCAAGCACTCAGTCTGCCGATGTTTGCCGCGCTGCGGCGGTTTTCCATACTGCTCACGATGCTGCTCGAGCTGCTGGTGCTCGGCATTCGACCAACGCTCGCCGTGAAGGTGAGCGTTTTTGCCATGGTCGGTGGTGCGCTGATGGCCGCGCTGGACGATCTTTCGTTTAACCTGCAGGGCTACATGTACGTGATGATCACGAACACGCTCACTGCAGCCAACGGTGTGTACATGAAGAAGAAGCTAGACACGGCCGACATGGGCAAGTATGGGTTAATGTACTACAACTCACTGTTCATGATTCTGCCGGCGCTGGTCGGCACCTGGCTGGCAGGGGACATCGATCGAGCGTGGCAGTACGCGGGCTGGAATGATCCGTTCTTTGTTGCCCAATTCCTGCTGTCCTGCGTAATGGGCTTCATTCTATCGTACAGCGTCATCCTCTGCACGCAACACAACTCGGCCCTTACCACCACCATCGTCGGATGTCTGAAGAACATAAGCGTCACCTACATCGGTATGTTCATCGGTGGCGATTACGTGTTCTCATTGCTGAATGCCCTCGGCATCAACATCAGCGTGGCCGGCAGCTTACTCTACACGTACGTCACCTTCCGCAAGAAACCAAGCAGCTCGAGCGGTGGCGATTCTGGCGCATCATCCGACAAAAAGCTGCTGCTTCCCGCGGCCGGAAGAATCGATAACGTTTGATGACAGGCTGGCAGACGTTGGAAATGAAGTACCGAAACCAAAGCGGATGAAACGCACGCCAGTGACGTGATAGTGAGACCCAGTACTATTTATTAGCAATTGCCCGCGAGCCGGCGCCTACTATTTTCAACGTAGACATTGATTTCCGAGGCATTATGTGGCCATCCCTTGCGTGTGTTGAGTGTGCGTGTGCGTGTTCGTACGTGTGTATGTGGTGTGTAGTTTTAGGTAGAGGTTGGGACCGGGACCGCACTGCTACCGTGTCATCACTAGTGATTAAAAAGTACTGTTCTAGTTTGTGGTATCGCCACGCCGGTTGCACCGAGTGAAAGTGAGTAGCTCAAGGATCACATTACAATCTTCTATTGTAACTAAAAAACTGTCCCGGTGGCGTACGACGACGTGGTGTGTGAACGTTTGATATTAAAGAAATATTCATCGAAGACGAACAAAAATAGTCGTATGAAATATATTGTTTTTAGTTTCGCATGCATTTTAAGTTCATTCGTGTACATTGTACCATTGCGAGAAGGGAGATTAGGAGATTTTTACCAACACGCAACCGCTCTGATGGAACGTTGAAATATACAACCATTTGACGATGGTCATTGTGTAACAAACTACGAGTGCAAGTGCGTATCTGGATGAGAAAGAAAGAAAGAAAAAAGCAAAACTCCATGACGGATTCGTCGTGTAAACATAGCAATCGAGTAACTTGTGTGGCGCGCATGAGGACGTTTCCATCAACCGTGTTGCAATCCGTTGGGCGTCTGCTTTTTTGTCGTATCTAGATAATGTTATATAAAGAAAGTGATACCTTTCTGAGGAAATACTCCATTGGTGACGGCGATAAGGAGTCGTGCAAAGTTAGTCTCGCTTTAATGGAAGAATTATTGATCATGTTTTTTTAAAGTATTGCTTCGATGATATTATTGCTTAATGGATCGCATTCCAAACCATGCAATCCCGAAGAGTGAAAATAGTTACACTCAAAGTCAGTTTAAATTTGAATCTTCTTGGACTGAGCAATCCGGCTGGTTGCCATGGTTGAGCATATCAATTTGTTAACCGAATGTTTTAGGTTCACGATCATGCATTTCGGTCAAGGTAAAACGGCTCGCTGCGCATCGATATGGGGGTATTTAGTGACGCGAATATCATTCAAACCACGGTAGCAAATAGTTAGTTTAACCTGAGTTTACGTATATGCTTCAAATCTTATCAATTTGCCATCGAAATTAGTCGTGAACAACCGAAATTAATCTTTGTTTGATAAGGATAGTCAAACAAAAAAAATAATGATGCAATCAATTCTCGGAGAAACCAGTACAGTTAAATTTGTGGCACCACATTTGCAGCCCGTGGTTCAACATGAAGCAGAGCAATAAACCTTGAGTACGATATGTTCAAACGTGCATAGAGTTGGCTGTCCCTGCTCCTTTCCGTTCCACATCACAACGACTTATCCATCCAGGCATCCAGAAAACCAGTTTATCATTTTTTTTCTGTCTACAGTACAAATCACAACGTCCACAGCACGATGGACTTGAACTTTTGAGCCGCCTATGCCCACCGGATAATGTTACGGTTTCGGCTAGCGATGGTGGTTGTGCTCAGGGAACAGATATTTTTGTTACTTTTGTTTAACTTTTCGGTTGAATTCGTGTTTTTGCTGCGCATTTTTTTGCTTTTCAAGATCAAATCATCGCGAAGAAAAAAAAAGCAAAATATTTTCCATCTGCAGCGCTCTCGTCAGCTGTTCTCCGAGGACAAGGTCGCTAATCATCTTTTATGTTTCAAATATGCTACATCGCACGGAAACAGCAGCGACCGGTGACCATGACCTCGTTGGTGGGTTCAAGTTTATTGACACAAGACACAAGACCTTAGCGTGGCAATGTAGAAGGTATCGTGATTCGTTTGTGCTGTGAGTCTGTTGCTCGAATCTCGAGTTAGTTGAGAGTGATGAGCCCAGATACGCGCAGACGGTGTATGCCATGTACCAGTCACTTGAGCAGCTTTCGATGACGTCAATATTTTGGAGCCAGCGATGAAGATGATGCTCGGAACGCCTGGTCGTGACAGAACAGATGCTTGCATCGAACGACACGGCTCTTATTTAACATTCTCAGTCAGGGTACTGCCATCGTTTAAACAAACGCTCGGATATTTGATAAGAACTGCAGTGAACTTGCTGTTGTACTTCCAACAGCAAACCACACATTAAAACGTTAATTAGAAATGGTAACTTCGTTTTTTATCAACTTAATTACACAGTAGTAACTGTTACAATTATTTGCACTGGATAGAAACGCGGAGAATAAGAAAAAAACTGTGTCACAATGGGTAATTTACAAACGGAAATTATGTTCTTTTCTTTACAGTGTTATACAATTTGTTCGCAATTATGCTTGCTTGGAAAAGTCGTCATCTAATTTCCGTTGGCAAGAAGTGTGCGTATCGTGCGTTAGGCACTTCCTTGAGAACGAAACAGGCCGCTGTATCAGCTGCTAGTGCCACCGCAGGCAATGATGCGGTTCTCCAAAGCCCACCGAAAGAGCTGGACGAGTTTACGCAGGAATTCCAGCGTAATCGGATTCCGGTGAGCGACATCCAACGATTGATACTGAGCGCGGGTAGTTCGCTGGCCTCGTTAATTGATCCACGGAGGTAAAAAGAAAAAACTAGCACTATCGGATATTTAATCTGTTGTATCTGTGGCTTTAAAAGATCATTTCATTTTCTTTTAAAATGAGCTGTCTAACCAAATTTCATTCATGGGTGTCAAAGTACAACCTTACAACCATCGAAATAGCAACTGTAAAAATCATTGTTTGATCGAGGCACTGTTCTACTTCTTTTTCAGGCACGATATGATCGCTTGTCTTGGGGAGACCACGGGCAGAGAGGCGCTTGAAAGGATGCTCTTTGCCATGAAGAATAGCGAAGAGGGCCAACAGATTCTCACGGAGAAACCTCGCATAAATACGCGCACCGTGGACATGGCTGCACTGAGCAAGTTGCCGGAAACTTCCTTCGGCTATACTTACGTTAAATTCATGGCCGATAATGTATGACGTTGAGTGTGGAAGTTTTTTTTTATTTTGCCCTGACCAGATTGTTCGATTTTCTTTACGCTTGTAGAACATAACACCCGACTCGCGAATGGAGGTACGGTTTTTGGATGATCCCGAGCTCGCCTACGTCATGACGCGCTATCGTGAAACGCACGATATGGTGCACGCCATCCTCGACATGCCCACCAACATGCTGGGCGAGGTGACGGTCAAATGGGTGGAGGCCCTCAACACAGGCCTCCCGATGTGCTACGGAGGTGCCGTCTTCGGTGCGTTCCGACTTCGTCCGAAGTGAGTGGACCGTTTTGGCAGCCCGATTGCCCTCCGAGTACGGTATTCGTAACGGATGTTCTTTATTTTAGGCAAAGGCAAAACTATCTTCGACACTACTTGCCGTGGGCTCTTCGGACAGGAAATCGGTTGAAACCGCTGATGACAATTTACTGGGAGAAACGCTGGGATCAGGACGTTACCGAACTGCGCAAAGAGCTTAACATAGAGCTGATGCTGAACACGAAACAGTAATTTGGCTTAGATGGCAGATGAGGGTAAAGTATTTTCGTAAAGTGTTACAAATCTTAAATCAATTGAGGCATACTCTCGTCTGTTACGATGTCTTTTTTTTTAGGCAATAAAATTAGTTTCTTATTAATATTCAAACATTCATTTTACACGTCCCTTTTAAACACTGGTAGGTACACTAAAACTTGAGTTCGTACTTGTTTGGCTTCAAGTTCTTCGACTTTTTCTTGGAATCACGCTGAGCAGTCGTCTCCGCTGTTGAGCTTCGTCCCAGAAGCAGCTCCAACAGCTGCCGATTGCACATCTCCGGCAGGGAAATATTGAGATCGATAGCATTTTGCATGATTTCCGAGCAGCCACGTAAGTTTTTACGCCAATCTGAAACGAGAGCCGCAATTAATCCAAGGCCTGCTTTGACGGAATTTGACAACTTCGCCTCTCATACTTACACTGGTACTCGAAAAGTCTAATCATCATCGATGTGCATTCCGCTTTCATGCTGTGCTTCAGGAAGAGCTCGATCAATAGGTAAACCTTTTCCACGTTGCTGTCGTACAACAGCTTGTAGCAAATACGTCCTATCCTGAAATGGAAAGAAGGTTGAAAAAAAAAAAAATCTCGACCATCGGTAGATGAACATTACCACCGCACCTTTTACTAACGGCCGTTCTAAGCGCCTCGTGTCGATCAAACAATGTTTTGGCCGCTTCTTGATCGCTGTGCCATGCACTGAGGAAACTTTTTTCCCACACGTAACAGATCGGAAACTCATGGTGTAGGCTGGTCAGACTAAACTCGCATAAGCTCATCACCGCGAGCAAAACAGCTTCACTCTTCTTACCAATTGTTTCATCGATTATTTCCAGCAGCATATGATCGACTGAAACCATCTGCTCCTCGTTGCACTCAGTCATAATGTGCCGAAAGGTGTCCAACGATTTAAAAGTATTTCCAATCTTCCATTGGCAAAATGCGTTGTATTGTTCCAACCTGCAGATCGTCGTTCCATTATCCACCTGCTCTCGTTGCAGTGTGCTATGGAGTGAAATTAACTTTTCTACCGTATCTGCTTCTCCCCGATGTGACAGGTGTTTAAGCGCTGCTATAAGCACCGGCAGTGCCGGTAATTTCTGGTACTCCAAAATCTGTGACAATAGTAGTTTAACGTCCTGGTCGTTTTGTTCCTTCAGTGCCGTTTCTAGAAGATGATCCACCTGGGCCGTTTCCATGTGACTAATGTTGATGACCAGCGGGTTGTTGGTGAGTTCGTTGTACAGCTCACTCAAGCGAAAGGCAGGTCGTGCGATCGGTACCACCGCCGGATTATGAACATTGTTTAGCTCAGTGGAAGAAGGATGCACTTTCGCCTGTCCATTCCGGTTTCGACTGTTCAGCACTTTCCATTTTAGCTTTTTGTTCTCCACTAGTTCACTGATAAAGGAGTCGACGGCACTGATGTTGGTACTTTTCCGCTGATAGCTGACAAGCCAAGTCAACAGCCAAAAGTTCGGTACCGACGGACGAAAGCAGGCACCGTACCGGGCAACCAAAAGCAGTGCCGCCATTAAACTGTATTGTTACCTTCGATGGTAGAAAATAAATTAATACAGCGTAAAACTAGCTACGATCCCATCGTTACGTAGTATGTTGTGAAGAGCTTGTTGTTTACATCTTCTATTGCTCAAACAGATGAAATCAGCTGACAGTCATCATAGCGGTCAACAATAACAGAAGAGATTGAATCCAGCTGTCAAATTACATGCAAAAACTGTACTACTCCGAATATCGAGAGCTATATCAAAATCAAACTACATTAGGCTGTGCTACTATCTACTATCGTTATTATGTTACATGCATAAATCTTATACAGTATCTAATCGTCTTCAACCAAAACGAATGCAAATATAATCAATACTGTTAATTAAAGTAATAAATAAGATAATGAAATCAAAATGTACTATCAAGTCTTTGAAATAGAGTCGTTAACGATAAAAATTAAATATGTTTTGAAATAAAGATAATTAAGTCGTGGATCATTTGTTAATCTATCCAACATTCATTAAGAAATTTATGTTTAATTTTCCCTCTTTTGATATGCTAAGAGTTACGATCATTTCTATAACGAATAATCTTCAAAATACAGAAGGTTTTTGCGATTAATGTAGACTTAACTCCTGTTTCTTTTTACATTCAGCAGCTCTAACGAATATACCTATCGTTAGCCTAGGATCTCTATTATCTAAGGACTGTTGTTTATCTTCATTAATTATATTAATTGAAATTTTATAAAATATTTATTTTTAATCTTATTTAATTGATTCAATTCAAATGTTTATACTATATTGCGACGGCAAAAATCGCAAAATGAGCAAACTTATCTTCGCCACCAATTCCTGCAACCGTTTGTTCGAAAAACTACTTTCATGTTCTCGCTCTCACCCACTCGTCAAAGGGAAGACCGCGAATATGCTCGAATTTGATTTTCGTTTCTGACAATATTGACAGTTGTTTTTGTTGTGTTATTGATCAAGGAGATGGAAGGTAGGTGTATCCACAGATTTATCCCGGTATCGGCCATATCGAAGGAGCAGCGTGTCGATTAGAGATACTATTTGTGCACATCCATGTGCACACACGAACGTTTTTGAGATATGCTTTTGGTGAAATAAATACAGTTTGCTAAAGGAGTGTAGATGAATTGTAAACTGTAATTGTAAAGATGGCTGTAAACTTTAAACACGTTTGTATTGTAAACAATCATTCGATAACGATTGCAAACTTACGAATATTGGCAATCGTTAAATTGGAATATCGAGTAACTTCAAACATAAAATTTGGTTTATTTTGATTGTATTACAAGACGACTCGTCCCTTACAAATGATTTTTGATACATGGAGTTTTTTAAGAAGGCAGTATTTTTTAAAGACGAAGATTGAAGACTAGGATTACTGTTAGATAAGTTCAGAGCATAAATAGGCGTAGGTAAAATTTACTGCTATAAGCGAGACGCTTTTGGCAAAAGAAATACTACCTTAAACGAAATATGGTATGTGGAATATGGTACTACCAAAAAAAGTGAAAATGTCTTAGAAAATTAATTACTTTCGTCTCATTCGTTTTACAGGCAATTTCTATTTTTATCTTTAAATCAAAGATAGTTGCTTGGTATCGTCCCAAAGGAATATTTGTATCAAAGCTCTACCATCAACTTCTATCAAGACATAAGGCATAATAAACTTTAGTTTATTATGTTAGTCAAGCGGCCAAATTTTACCATTGATTTGACAGCTTCATGCAAAACATAACCAAAGTGAGTTTACGAGCTACCCTAGACGTCAAAAATTCGTCAATTTTTCTTAACCAACCGAACCAATTCGTGTGGTGTGTATTACCTCGCTTTCAACACCTTGCATTTCGTGATTGTCGCGTCTCATTTTCGTGTGGGGAAAGAAGAAAAGAGATCACTGAAATTTTGCGTAATTGTTCACCGTCTGCACAAATAACGTGAAGAAACTTTCTTTAGTAGTTCGAGGTGCATGCAACGTTATCACCCGCTCGGCATTCGACGAAATCGAGTCCCTGGAGCCCCCACGGTGACATTATAATCGAGTGGAAGCCTTTGAGCTTCAGCCACTGTCAGATTTCACGCTCGACGTACAGAAAGAAAAGGCGTACAGACCGGGGTCAACGCGAAGCCGTGTGTAAAGACAGTTTGTGCAAGAAAAGTCTGGAAACGAAACGAATTGTCACACGTACACGGTCGCACATACAGAAACGCCCACACATAATCAGTGAAGGAAGGCATTCCACCCTGCGTGTGTGTGTGTATATTTTCAGCCAACAGGCCTTTGTGTGCTAACGAACGCGAAAAGCGGAGGAAACTAAACAAATATGGCTGCTCTGCCCCGTAGAATAATCAAAGAAACGCAGCGTCTGATGCAGGAACCCGTCCCCGGCATCAGTGCCATACCGGATGAACAGAATGCACGCTACTTTCACGTCATCGTGTTTGGTCCGGAGGACTCCCCATTCGAAGGCGGTCTGTTCAAACTTGAGCTGTTCCTACCCGAAGATTATCCCATGTCGGCCCCGAAGGTGCGCTTCATAACAAAGATCTATCATCCAAACATCGACCGTCTCGGTCGAATCTGCCTAGACATCCTTAAGGACAAGTGGAGCCCCGCACTGCAGATTCGTACCGTGTTGCTGTCAATCCAGGCGCTGCTCAGCGCACCGAACCCGGACGATCCGCTCGCGAACGATGTGGCGGAGCTGTGGAAAGTAAACGAGGCCGAGGCGATTCGAAACGCCAAGGAGTGGACGCAACGATACGCGAACGTCGATAATTAGACACCGAATAACCAATTTCCTTAAAAAAAAAAAACAAAACAGCAAAAACTACACACAATAACTTTAAAACAAAACAAATTCAATGAATATCGAAAAGCGATTAAATTACATGCCGCAGCGCCTCAGCATTCGAAGCAGCAGCAGTAGCAACAAAACAGCAGCTCCAGTCTCATTATCCCATCGTTCCGGATGGGAGGAAGTGAACGCGTGCGCGAGTATGTGTGTGTTAGTGTGTGTTTGTGCGAGCATGTGCGTGTGTGCAAAGGAATTCTATAAATTGAATATCATCATCCAAGCAGCATCTGTCAAAAAACTTGAGCGCGAAAATTTGCAAACAATAGGAGCCATCGATGACACAGCAGGCGGTCTAAAACTGTATCTTTCTGAGGGGGGCTGCGTACGCACAGTACAGGTAACAAGGAGCGCATACAAGTACTGTCCAATCTAGCGTCACTTCTACATCGTTCGAGCTTGTTTTCGTGTGTGTCCCTGAGGCCACTGAAGAACCACATCGTTGCGAACAAGCGATCACATCAACAGTAACAGCAGCAGCATTAACAAAAAAAAACCCTCACGCGCGGTAGCTGTGCACCGCAGACGAGCGAAACAATAGAAACAACAGCCGCAAGCCGCTAGGAGAAAATCACATTAAGGTAAAAAGCATTGATCGATTTTATCGACGAACCGACAGAGTGTCATTAAGAAGGAGAGAGTCGTACTCTAGCCTTGGTGGAAACTGTGGTCAGGGTTCTAGAACTATTTCAAATTTTATAAAACGTTTGCGTGCTCTTTGCCATTCATTGCGCACTATGATGCAAACAACTTAACAAAATTGTTGTGGTCAAGCAAACAGCGTACGTAATTGTCCACAAGTTTGTCCTTGTTGTCTGGCGCAGGCGATTCCTTCACGTGTGCAATCCAATTAGAAAGTATCGTGTCTTAAATATAGCTCGCTATGATGGCATATATGCTTCATTCTCTGTAAGCTACTGGTCATAAGCAACGGCATAAGTTTACTGCGTTCGAGGCGAAGTCTTATGAAGTTGGCATCTGGAATTATCTGAAACATGACAAACAATACCGACATTAAACAAAGCGCAGAGCCCTTCCGACCGACAAACAAAGCTTATGGAAGTTGGTTATCTGCTGCGCACAAAGGAATTGTGCTTCATGTTGTAATTGTAGGGAAATCGACCCTGCAATAGAATCCGAAAACTCATCACTTCTTTTTGTCGCATAATTTCCGGTATTTCCGTAATACTCTGCATTCTGTACCGTGTATTGATAACTAACGATTTTTCTCTTTCATTTCAGATTGCTTACTGAACCCAACAAACTCATAAACCTGGAACTGTTGCTGAGCAATTTGAAACAAAGAAAGAAAACAATTACCAACACGCTGTTAACCGTTAAGGTGAGAGTTTCTAATTGCTAATAGGAACTTTTGATGAAGCAATTCGCAAATCCCCTGAAACCTGATGCTGCGATAAAATGAAAGGTAGATTTATTAACCACACTGACTAGTAAGTCAAAGTAAGACAAAATGCGGATTTTTTTTACTTCGTTTCAAATTGATTGATGGGTGAGTAGGCAGGCGCATGATCTAAGCGTTAGAATTTGTCATCCAGAACGAACGCAGAATTGAAACAACAATATTTTCTCGTCATTTATTAGACAACTATAATCGTCAGAATAAAAACCATCGCTTGTAGGTTTTATGCTATTCTTATCGTTACAAGTTATGACGACTTGATTCATACAGTTCTTCTGGAAAACATTTTCTCCGCGATCTTCATCCACGATGCGGTCTCCATTATTGTTTGCGGGCAGACTCGCTCTTGATTACTCTCTTAAGAATTTTCGCCGTAAAACAAAAGTATTTTGGAAAAAAAACTCCCTCTTAGTAGATTAGATAAAGGTGGAAAAGCATGTTGGAAAGGACGGAATCGAAAAGACACAACATATGTTGTAAGCAGATAAAAGAAACATAGCAAACCAACCAAATGTGCTGCTCGAGAGAAGACACTAAATACTAAATCAAGTAAAGTGCACACGCCTTCACCGGTGTGAATATGTAAGGAGGTGCGATTGCACTAGCACCAAAACAGGCCACACACTGTTACGAGCACATACACTTAATTCGATTCCTTAGGAGCTGCATAAACTAAAGAAAAATCGCATACACTTACGTACAATTTGCGGCATACAGTTTTTTTTTTTATTCTTTCGTGAACTACTAGGGCAAAAACGGAATTTTGAGTATCTTTGTGGAAGGAACTGAAAACAAAACACGAGAGCGCAGGCAGGGAGCTACCAATATGTGGCTATCGCACGGTATGTGTTTGTGTGTTTGCAAGATTTGTGGTCGGCAATGGCAATGGAGAAAAGAATCATTGTATCTGATGCGCGCATCTTTCCATAAGAAATTACACGGCAACTTCAGCCGAATGTGTGCTACTGCATGAAATGGAAAACAATATTTCAACAATTACCACGATCAAAAGCATTGAGCGCATTGATAAACTCTATTTCAAACACGCAAAATCCACACAACCGGAAAACAGTAAGGATAAAACTCACGCAAAACACTACGGAAACAGTTGTATATTAGAATGAGGATTATAAATAATTGAAGGAAAACCTACACCGATTGTACAGGGTTAAGTTAATGGTAGAAAAGATTGAGAAAAATCTTACGTACTTTGACGCGATGCTACTTGCCGTCGTTGCCGATTCTTTTTCCACCAATTCCGGGTATCTTTGCAGGTTAAGAGATTTATATCTACAGCTGCA
>JXXA01009925.1:0-15630 GCA_000956255.1 Anopheles punctulatus | reverse complement strand
CCCAGTACGTCTTCAACGCAAAGGAGACGCCTGGTGCCTTGTACGCTCATTAAAAACTAATTACATTTGATCCGATCCGGAAGCTTACAAGATCGAACAGGATTGAAATGGGAGCAGCGAAATACGAATCTATCGCTCAAACTCAACCAACCGACAACCTGCCGCGAACGTAATACCCAATTTACCGCCCCATCCGGGGGAGCGCACGCGGAACGAACCCGTAAACAAACCGATGAGCCTTCCTGCCGCCTGTAATTTGCAATCTGTTCTGGTTTCCCTCTCCCTGCGAATGTTCTGACTCCCCCAATGAGGTCATACTTACGAGTCGGCCAAATTTGGCGCATTATCCGCATGGCCGGGCACATCGATGTGGATGAAGCACGACCGTTCTTTGATTTCAATCATGCACGCACTGTTGACGAACTCCTCGAACGACGAGTCTGGCGGTGGTCGAAAAAAAGACAACAAATAAAAGAAGAAAAAATAAACAAGACAAAAGCACACATTTATAAGGGAATAGCAAAAGTTTCCGTATCAAGTTTCCTGCGCTCCCTTCCTCCCGCCCGAAACAGAGCGAGCTGTACGTCATTACTTACGGTTCGTTCCCAGGTCGTGCACGGTGAGAAAGACGGCACGCTTTTCCTGCTGCGAAAGATCGCCCTGCAGGATGAAAGAAATACGAGAAAGGAAATGTGATAAAAATACGCCTCATTGAAATGGCTTTAACGAGGAACGCAGGGAAGGTGAAAGTGAGAAGTTTGGGTTAAGTTTATTCATTTCCACTGAACTTTTCATCCTTGTAGAGCTTCTTCCTCGATAGTGGATGTGATTGTGAAGCACAAACCGAGTGGCGTCACTACTGGCTTAAAACAACACCTCTTCTGCCGGGACAGATCGATGCAATACTGCTCCCGAATCGAGCCCAGCCCAGCGAGGCAAGAAAAGTTTTCTCAAGCCATCGCAAAAGTTTCCCGATGAGAAATGTGTACCAGTAAAAGAAGCAAAAGCACAAAAAGGAAGAGTGGAAAAGTTTAGGAAAACCCATCTCCGCTTGCCGCGAACCTTTTGCTGCTCGGTTCATTTTTGGGGTTCTCTCGCTGGCTAGCTGACCGAAAGGGCTTTGTTTATACTGGTCGAGCGGGTGCAATGGACGTGGAGCCGAAACGGACGAAACGGAGAAGGGGCTATAGCGTGAGTTTTTATTAATTTTGTTTATGTCACAGCTTTGCAAATATAATTAATGCTTGCCTCAAGCAGCAAGCGGTGTGGCAATCACATTTAATCACTTCTAGAGGCGGCCTTCTGAAGTATCCCGGCTTAACCCTGCACCGAGATAGAAGCATGAGGCTCACGGAAAATATTTTATTTTGTTTTTTTTTTATCGGAAAGGATGTGTTTAAATAGGACTTTTTGGGATTAAGTACAATATCCTAGCAAATAAAATGGGTTTAATGTTTAATTTTCGGATTGAAAATGAGTGGACGGTAAAGTTTATTTAAAGATGCAATTTACAGCGATGATCTCGAGAGCAAGTATAAATGTGAATGAATAAAATTATAACACAATTATTGCATGATTTACTTTTCACAAATACTCAACGAGTTCTTTCACTTATTGCAAATATGTTCTGCTCAATTATAACAATTCCCCACCCGATTTAAAACTGTCACATTTCAAAGTTTCGTCTGTAAATACTTTAAATAAATAAACAAATAAAACAAAATTTCCCCTGTGTTTATTGTAAAAGACTGAATGCTTACAAGGATAGAATTTAATGCAGCACATCATTGGACGGGATATCATTATAATTGAACAGATCAAATTGAAGTAATTGTGGGAATTATCAAGGAAAAGAGGGAAAACGAAGGGAATAGAGAATCGAATGAAAAAATGAGAATGTATCGAAAAAAAAATTGGAAAATTATTTAACATTAAATTGTGTGGTATATCGGGAAAAAAGACGAAACTTACCTGCACTGTGACGATGATTTCACCACTCTTCTCCGTATTGACTGCATATCGCTGTGGGTGAGAAAAGCAACGAGAACGAAGCGTAAGTTACTACAGAGACTTGGCGCTCATATTTTATCCTCTTTTCATCGCCATCCCCAAGACAAAACCATGAGCGGTAACGAGCGATGGCGTTTGCAGAAGCCATCATTAAAGCCCCACCTGAGAATAAGGAATTATCTTCCTGTTCGTCGGTGATGGATAATCGTTAACGAACGTGTTCGATTCATCCATCAAGCGAAACCAGCATTGACATCGTGAGTGGCAACGTGTTGGCAACGATGCTGCCCACAAACAACACATCCAATTTATGTATCGGAACCATACACTGTCAAGAAGTGTTTCGCATGCAATCAGTAAGCTATACCTCTTAAAACCGACCAGGATCGCTAGTGTAGATTGCAATCTATGAAACGTCTGTAGATGTAATTGATAAGTGCTCGTATGAAAATGCTTTGAGTCAAGGCAAGAGATGCATAGAAAGCTTGAGGCAGCTATGGAATAATGTCATTATCTATAAGCCCGTGGCAATCGGCCGGTGTAGAAACATCTAAGGATGTGGAAATCGTGCTTTTCATTCCGCTCAGTCGGCTCGTTCCCTACTGGTTTTGCTGTATTTATTGTTATTCACAGCCAATTGAGATACAGTGCAGCAATAAATTTACAGCCAGGGTACAATCCATCTTGACTAAGCCACGCAAGCATGTCCCGAATCTTATTTCCATCCGCTCGAGATCTATTACCTTTCCATTGGTAACTAGATCCAGTTGAATAAAATCATCATCACCGGATACCTGAAATAACAAAAAACCCTTCCGACTGCACAGATTTCCATCAGTCCGACTCGAAGCACAATAGTTAAGCGGAAACGGAAGCGAAACCAGTGGGAAAATCGCCCACAAAGTCCATTACCTCGTCGCCAGGTACGCGTACGGCACACGCGACAACCGAACCGTTTCCGGTCTCACATCACCGTATTTCACGCGAATGGGACTATTGTAAATTTATGAAAACTTTACCATTATTCAGCCAAAGTGATCGGCATCCGTGCCGGACGGGATTTTACGGATGCGAGATGGAGTGATGAATAATCCATGAACCAAAGCCAAAACCCGATCCGAACCGAGCCGGCGATGTAAACGATCGGGTGTATGTGTTTCACCTCGCTCCAGGAGCCATTGTTTCATTTGCATCGCGTACAAAAAGCTCGTCTACTTGGACCGGCACTTTCGCCATATTTACTGCACTCCTGGCAGTGCTGGACTTGACTTTCTTCGCACAGCAAAAAAAGAGTAAAAGTAAAACCCCGCAACATTATGTGCCATGTTGGGCCACTTTTCCCCACTCCTGCACTCCTCCCTTACACTACTCGCACAACATATTTTTCGCATTTACCCGGCGTCCCATTTGGCTGCATACACATAAATCGAAGGCCGATTGCCGAAGGCTGCGTACGGTTGCGTTCCGTGCTGTTTCGTGGCGCTGTCCACGTGGTCGCCGCGTGGTGGCCTGGTGGGATGGATGAGTTTCTCGTTCGCTCGTGCGCTGCTTGTTTGCCTTTGCCTTTCACCTCAACTTGTTGCGCCCGAGGTACGGAGGCCTTGTTTTGCGTTCGCGGAAAAACAGCTATCCAGTGTGCTGGCGGCACACGAAAGGGACGCGACCGGTTTTTCGCTAGCGTGCTTTGCGAACTTCTTGCTACTCTGCTCTTACACCATGGTGCTTCATCACGCTCCGGAAATTGCTTACTTATTCATTACTGGTTTTTTTTTGTTGCGTGCTGGAAGCGGATTGTTGTTGCGAAAATTATGTTTGAACAGTCGGAGAAGATCGGATGATCCTTGCATAATACATGCGTGTTTTTATGCTGTAGTAAGGTGTGTAACATTTTCGATCATGCTTTAAGAATATAAAAGACATAAATCCCTTCCACTTTGGCAAGATTTGCTCTCCCACATTTTGCTTTGGTTCCGAAAAAATCGAATTTTCAAACTCATAAATAAAGCTTCAGTTTTCGTATGCTTCTATGGGCTACCTTGATGCATACCATTTTCGTTTCCACCCTCGCCAAACTCGATCGCTAAGGGAAATTGGGTTTTTATGTTATTTGAGTTTCAATTTCGCTCTCATCGCCGCCCGTTCACGCCAGGGCAAACAATCTACGCTACCGTCCCGCTTTTCAATATCGACATCAAACTCCTGTTATTTGTTGGAGTTTTTTTCTATTTCTTCTTTTGCCCCCATTTTTACTTCCTGCTTTTCCATTTTAACAGCAAGCTAATATTTATTTTATAGCAAGTGTAAACATGTGCCTCGGTGGGCTCGGGAGTGCCAGTGAAGGCATCTTAACGGCGACGGTGCGAGCGAAAGGCTTGACGGCTTCGGGCGTGAAAGTGCACGAACACGCTCGCCGTCTCGTGCCACGTCAACAAGTGGCCACTTATCGAGGCTTCATCGAAGGTCCTTTGAACGGTTTCACCCATCCTGTAGCTGTACTGGACCAGCGTTACGTGACGTCGAACCATTTGCGCCGTGGTGTCACCGGCAGCAAAACCGGGGGGTCCTCGTTTCCGGTGCAGCGTGGAAGGCGAAAGGTGAAACCCGAACCGGAAACAGGGCCGGTACGGCTGGACGAGTGTCAAAAGATTGGCTACCCGGCTTCATCAGCGTCTTCGCGTGGGACGCGCGAGCTATTTCCGTCCGAGCGTTCCCATCGGTACGGTTTGAACGTTACAGTGATGGACGGAAAAATGGAGACACATGGGGAAAATATCGTCAAATTTGGAAATGTAGCATCAATTGTAGCTCTACTTTCCTACTCGTATGTATTTTCCATCTAAACACTAAATCTTTAAATGCACTTTTAAATTAATTGCACAGGAAAATTTAAATTTATTTAATAAATGGTGGATTATAAAATAAAATAAACATTTTTTTAAAGTTTTACGATTTTCTTATCAAAAACTCTTGATGAAAAAAGAGTTTTAAAAAAAGTACAGGGCTTTTCAAAGAAGAAGTTCTGCTAAGAAAAGAGAAGAATTTCTACAAATAGGTAAATCGTTTCCTAAATTTTACTGTAAAACAATATCCCTTTTCTATTGCCCGTGCAATATCTTTAGTTCATCACATTGGATAGTAATATTTCTAAAGAATTTTCTTAGCTCAAAGATCTTGGTTAAGACTGTTATTTTACACCATTTTATACACAGCCCGCTGCTCATTTTCCGCAAATCCCTGTGGTTTCCCCATTGTTTTTAAATTTTCCTTGTATCGTTTTTCTTCCACCACTTTCACGCTCTGTCGGCATGCTACAATCATGTCTTAAAATTGGGTCTAGTTTAGTGGAAAACATCCTGCTAAATGGTTTACCCGTGCAAGCTTTCGCGAGCCCTTTCTTCGCTGCCCCCGCATGGCTGGCGCTGTCGTAACTTATTTTATCCGCACGAACGGACCCGAAAGGATAACAGCCTGTCTGCATGACCGTCGGTGAAGGGTAAACGCTACCGGTCTCTATTAAAAAGCCAGCTCTGCATTTGACGGTGTACCATCAGGCAAATTATGCCGCTAATGGAGCGGTTAATCAGCGGGAAGGAAAATAGCTGGTTTGCGATAAATTGGAGAAACGCCGGAGGGAGAGAGTTGTCGTGATGCAACTGGTAAAAAAACAAAACAAAACATTAAATACGGGTTCATGCTGGCAGCATGTTCACAATGCAAACTGATCAAGAACCCGGTAAAATAAATTGATTTGATTTCGAAATTTTCGGCAACCATTTCACTGTGACAGCTTCATTTTGCAACATTCCATTGGCTTCCGCAAGGCTTACCACACTCAAATAGTGCGAAAAAACATCTTCTCACCCGAATCGCAATACGCGTCGGTTCCGCCATCGTGCACTATAAATAAACAGCACCGAACGTCGGCCCTCTGGATGCGTTTCCTTCGTAGCTGGGAAACATCTTCGAAGCAATTCGAACTCCGGATTTTCCTTTCCGTATGCGCAAGAGCATGGTTCGCAAGCCCCCAGAACCATTCGACTGCACGGACACGCAAAACCTCATTTCCGATCAATTTCCAATCAACGACCGTTGATCGATCGACCGTACGGGTTGGAGGACGCATCGGCCTCCGGTCGGAAGGTTGCGACACATGGAGCTTGTGTGGGTGCGACCATATGTTCACCAACGGCGTCAACGGCACAACCACATGGCACGATCTCGGGCCCCAACTCCGGCGTGGTGCGTTGCAATGAACTTTTCAATTGAAGATAATTGCTTTTAAATTAAATCGCTTTTCTCGCACTGGAACAAGCAGCCTGCAACAGCGCCGTGCCGGGAGTGAACATGTCGACACACGGCTGCGAAGATGCAATGGTTCCGGTTTGCAGCGAATCAAAACTGGCACGAGCTGGCATGGAGCTGGCATGAACTGGCTGACAGGCTGTTATGATGGTAAAGCTATCCTTTATTAGAGCGATGGATAGTTTTCGTATTGAACATAAGCTACATAACAGATGATGGTTGGTCTCGTTTAGAACCTTACTCTAGCAAAGTTAAACTATGCGAACGCTCTTACATGCAACGAAATTTGCATGCTGGAACAACAAAAAATGCAGCCTAAAAATGTTATTTTCAAGCATGAAATGGAGCTGCATAGTAAAACTAAAAAATATTTAACTATTCTGCATAATTTAATTCGTTAAACGTTTATCAAAATTTTTTTCTATTGCAAGACTGTGAAATAACTATAAAAATAGAGCTTTTCTTACGTTTCTAGAATTTTGTCAAACTTTGCAGCTTGGTCAAAAAGTAGAAACTCTAATAAATAAGTTTTATTTAAAACATATAGGTGCGATAAACCATTCAAATATTTAGGTGATAAAAGGTATGAGCTAAGTACAAACCCAAGATTGTGCATAATGTTTGTACGAATCGTGGAAAACAACTGATAAACAGTTTTTTCAAGCGTACAGTCATTGGCATATCAAAAGCAATGAGAAAGTTTACAAAATCGAGCCAATTAAAACTTCGACAGCTTGCTCGAACCGTAAACAGCTTGAGCGATCAGTTATTGATAGATTTGGGGAGACTAGTTCAGCTCATTCAACCAATACTGAAAACCCTGTTTTCGGTAGTAAATACGTCGAAACATTAGATAGAACTCCGTTCAATAGTTCTGAGACAATCCGTAAAATAATTTTGGAATTTATTTAATTGAAAATAATAGGTGCGCTGTTTTTGAATTAGCTTTAAATTCGCAAAAGATTATAATGTGTTTAATTAAGTGCGTATGGGCATGATCGCTTTTTAATGAAGCAAAAATATCCAGTAACTGCGTCAAAGTTTACTAACTGGTTTAAAAATAAACTCTTAACAAATTAAACACTACAACCCAATTTTACAAATTTAAATTCATGTTGATTCAAATAAACACCATCCCGCCGGAGTCTAATTCGACCTATTTTCAAATACCACTCGAAACTTTTTGATCCTAATTAATTCACGGAAGGAAACGCATCGGACGGAAAGCCCAAATTACAATACCGCAAGTATCGGGTAACGCCGTACGATAAAGCCGCACCGGATTCGGCTTATGTTATGCAAACAATATTCTTAAATAATATTTTTTCTCCTGCACAACTCCCAACGGGATGCTTCGTAAATAATGACGGCACGGGACGTCCGATGTGGCCGAATCCTAACAAAACCCATTTTCCGCGAACGCAAAAACCGCACGCCACCAAACAAACACGATTGTTCGCTTTGTGTTTCACCGTAGCTCGCTGTTTTATTCCTGCCACAGGCCGGGCACATTTCATGACCAATAAACTGAACCGAACAAGCAACAGCCGCTCCGCGAAATGGATCGTTCGTCGCGTATATTACGCGGTTCGCCCACTAGCAAGCCGAACGTAGTATGATGGATGGAGAAACCGAAACGGAGCGAATAATTCGATGGGAAGACAAAATTAACGGCAACGGAATGATGAAGGCACCACTTGGCACGACGGTAATTATTTCATTCCACATATGATCGATCAAATGGCGCACATAAAAAGGCACACAGGTTTTATCACATTTTTTTAGCACCGTTTTCGTTTTTGGTTTTCTTGCTGGCAACACCAAACACACGACACTTAAACGGCGAAGAAAAGAGCTCACGATCCAATAGCTTATTCCAAAGTGCATTGGAGCCGGGAATAAGTCGTGTCGACCGTCGTAATTCCCTTTGCACTTGCGCGGAAAATTATCGTTCCCTTTGGGAGAAAAAATCACGCCGATCCAATTGCGCTGCTGGCTCGGCAAGGACTGACTGTGAATCGAACGCTGCGGCGCATCGGAAACAGGAGCTGTGGTAAGGAAAACAAAGCAGCGGTTCGAAACGCAATTGATTCGTGCGGGTGTCCCGCATTGGAATTGAGCGCTATTGACGTTTTCTTCACCGCTCTCCTTCCCGATTTCCTCACTCCCATATGCAATTGGCGCGATGGCCAGTTCGATTGTCAGTGATTGCTTTGATGCAAGGGGCAGTGCGATGTGGTGGTGGTGGTTGAAAATTTAAATTAGCTCCACAAATCATCATCACGTTGCCGTTTGTTTGCATGGTTCGATTTTTGCTCCTTTTTTTTCGCTCTCCCTATGCAACACTTCACACGTTCGCTCGCATAAACACTGGCCACGAACCGCGGGGTACAAATTGGGTGATGAAATTTAATCAACACCACATCCCCGATTCCAACGGCGGCATTTGTGTGGTTAAGCGAGGTGGAAACCGTTTTACTTCCTTCCCATCCGTGTTGCCCTTTTGTAGGTAAAAATCGATAAGAAAAAACATATTGCCACTCTTTGGCAATAACACACATGCACAACCCGTGACAGAGATGGAAATTTGATACAAAATATCGATTGGTTTGGAAAAAAACGAAGCAAAAAAAAAGGATACAAAACCCCTTCGTAGTGCACCTGCTGTTGGACGGGTTTGGGCTGCGAGCTCGTTCGTCGAATTCATGTTTGATGGTGAAAAATAAAACCAACCGCCGGTATCGTCGTATTGGCTGGGTGGAGCATTTGGACCGTCTCTAAAGAGACACATAAAGAGTAAAATTCGTTTACCTAAGTTCGTTTCAGTCATCGTGTGACGCTCTCTTCCCTCCTTTTACCCCGGAAACCGGAAATCCCTTCGGATTAATCAATTATCCATTGGGAAACCGGAGTTTCCCACAAACCGTTCCCAACTTGTTGGTCGTATGGTTTGGGGGGGGGGGGTAAAGGGCTCGAAGACGCGGCCGTGTCGAGAAAGTTCGTTAACCTCGCTTTGGCGGGCGGGCCGGTGAGTATCAAATTTCATGCATAAATGATGGCAAGTGAAATAATCCAAGCACAAGGCAGCCGAAGCTCGTGGGATAGTAATTTACATTGTATGCTATCTACGCTGCAATTAAGTTTAAATTTAACAATGATTTTAATACCACGATACCGAATGAAGAGGAATGTAAATTCACATAAAGAGGTAGGTAAAATTAAAAACATTTAAATAATGGAATGTTTTTAACACGGCATCATGCGAAATATATATTCCATTTTCATTACCATTGATAGTTAAAACTCAATTTTGTCTTAAAAATAGCTATAGAAAGATTGTCGAAATATTACAAAAGATTGTTGAACACAGGTAATTGAACAAAAAATAATTTAAGCAAAAATCTAAAACATCGGTTAGCAATCATTAGTTTAAATGTCCATAAAAGAAAAAAGCTTCATTATTGCGTTCATTATCGTTTACTTTAAGTAGTCTTTCAAGTCACCAACAAATTTAAGCTTTTCATAATTCCTTCGTTTATAATTACTGCATAAAACACGCATCCCAGAGACACCAGCCTTAGCAATATGTTTTTGCGAATGACCGAAATCCTTACCAAAAGTCATCTGGTTTGAATCAGGTAGTTTATTTCTTCAAGCTGAATAATCAAAAATAAGCGAATGTGTATTATGCAAACCACAGTGTTGTTTGCCAAAGAAATGGTACGAAGCACGCAATCCTACCTTAACCAATACCGAGAGGCAAATCAGTACATCAAGAGAGCAGGATTGTGTCATTGCAATCCACGCTCTGCGTTTAGCGCCAAACCAATCTAACCAGTTCGATAATTTGTTGCAACGCAAACTCAAGATCGATCGCTCTCAAGTGATGTTTGTCATATTTTAAAGTGGTGTAGAATGTGCGGCTAGACAATTGTGCCCACGAACGCTGGTGATACGAACGGAGATACGAAGTTACGATCGATTGATTTTATTGCGTGCAAACAGCAGCAGACACTGAAGTGGCAACAATGTGAGGAATTCAGTTTTATCTCCCACTAATATTGATTACCGACGTCAGGAAATACGTGAGCGAGTGGTACCCTGGTGATAAAATGCGGTGATGTAACCGAAAAGCTCACCGGTGAAAGATACAAGTAGGGAGCGCCCACATCACCACAAGCTCACCGAACTCGAACGAACGGTTCTTGCGTGCATGGAAATGCAATATTTACTTTGAGCTATATTTAACGGGCAATTAAAAGAACATGTTTACGGCAGATCTGCATCCACTTCGACAGTCTTTGATGCATGGATCTCAATCAAATCGTTCGGTAACACAAACAAACAAGTTGCCGTTTTCTTTTTGGATCACGACTGCTGACGCAAACGTATTCGGTGAACGGTAATTAAGTTGCCTCCTTTCTCGTATTTCAAAGCTAGTGCCGAAAAGGTGCATCAATTCGGTTTCATGTGCTGTTTCCCATGAATCATAGGAAGGCAATTCCGACGAATAAACCATTATATTGCCATTATTCTCCTGGTTCCGTCTTAATGGTGCCCTCGGGGTGATTTTTTTCCTCCAAAAATCAGTTCATACTTATTCCACTCGATCACGTACTCGTTCCACGTTTACATCAGTTGTCATTTTGTCGATCCCATACGGCATGACTTCAATTTCATCTTTTCGAAGCAACCGTAACCGAACGGAAGCACAGAAACGCGGGCAGCGCAAACGGCATTCGTTTTTATTGCTTTATTCAGTGTTGAAAGATGGGCGATCGGAGCAAAGGTTCTCTTTCCTTTTTCGGTAAAGGATACAATATAGCAACGGTTGCGCGAATGCATTGAAAACGGTCCATCACTTTAACAGGTTTGCAGTTAAAGCTTCCCGATCTATTTCTATTCCACGCGCTTAGCATACTGGACACGTACACGGTTTTCCTCGTGGTTGAACGTCGGAATGAATTAAGAGCGTTACGACAAGCACGAAGAAATCAACGCACCATCATCACTAGCCGTTACGAACGTGATTTGTTCGCCCATTTGATCGATCGCGCAAACATGCCTGTCGCCGGAGTGACTCTCGCGTCGTTCTATCTATCTTCCCGCCATTATGGCCATCATCATCGTTGGGCGTTTCCGATTTTGCGGAATGCTTAAATTAGGCTGGCGTATGATAACGATTTGGGGCCACTGAGATGAGCAGATTCGCTTCCCTTACAGCCAAACCATCGGCGGGATCAATCGCTTGTGTTTGGAGACGAGCGGTTCGATATGTCTGTCACCTGTCAGTTCAAGCGGTGTCATCCCATTTTACCACCGTCGATGGTTATCTTTGGTTCCGGCTCGGTTGTTCAGCATGTACGTCTGCAATCTGTTTAATTTCCCGTGTTCGCCGTCATGGGCGTCAGCGATAAGGTCATGAATAAATGTTGAAATTTAACGATATTTTCATGTAGTACCGCATTAATAAATGTTTTTTATGTACTTTCATGTCTCAATTACTATTGTTTATGCCAATATAATGAGTATAAATATTATGTACCAGTCGAAATCGGTAATGCAATAAGCGATTTTATCATTGGATGAAAAGAGGACTCGAGCCAGTAGAAGGAACCAATTCATTCTGAGACCAATCCATTTTGGCAATGGCTTCGATGCAAAGTTGTCAAATTGTCACGTAAAGCAAAACAAACATGCATAACCCACAATCAATATAAATTTAAACCATATTTTCATCAATTTCCATTATTCTTAATTGAAATATTTGTTTAAACAATTTTTTGTAATATTTCTTTAAAGAATTCATTTTAAATAGTCACATATTTTTAATATATTTGAATCTCAAAAAACAAAAAATCAAATGATTTGCACGATGACAGTTTTACGTGTTTGCTCATGTCGAGAATTGATTTGTTTACGGAATTGAATCTGAAATTTCTTTGATTGTAACTTTTTTTGTTTGATGTTTTTATACATTTTTTTTGTTTAATATGCGTGCTTCTGAAGAGCATTTGACTAGACACCGGACATGACTGGATATTTTAAAAGATTCTTGAGGCGGAAAGCGCTTGAAAATGTACCTTATGGAATGACGAATGTTTTAAATATTTCTCGTAGGTTCGTTCGGTAACAATTTTCTACTAGTTTTGTGCTCGATTAAAAGAACCTCCGATCTGCTACGATAGAAAAGTGGAAGGCTTAAACTACTCCAACAAGGAATTTGCATAAGTATTTGCTTAATTAGAGTAAGACGCACTCGCTACTACCGTTCGGGGCACCGGAGATTGCCAATTTCCGGTCTGTTCATCAGACCCGTACCGTGGGATCAGCTCGAGCACCCGATGGGTGAGTGATTCTGGTAATAAATTTTCCATCGCATCGTCCTATGATGCAGTTAATCTAAACTTCCTTCCCCAATCGGGCCTGTGCTGCTGCTACTGCTACTGTTCGCACGGAACATTCGCTTCCGATGCTGAGAGCGACCAGGCGTCTCCATGCTCTCCATGACCGCAGAGAATCGCGCCATGAAAAAGTCATCTTGCATATGCAACGTGCACACATGATTGATGTAGTGCGCTGCTAGTGTATCTATCTGCTTTTGTGTTTATTTTTTTCGCCCCATTGACCAAACCATAAATCAAGAAAGATGGGTTAGAAAAGTGGCCACCAAAAGATGTGCAACGCTGCAATCCATTAATCGTACCACTCTTCCAGAAGCTGCTGGACGGTCACATTTGCCTTGCGCTCAAATCAATCACACCGCAATCATCAAGCGCTTCTATTGTTTTCTTTTTATCAATCAAAAAAAAAGCCGAGAAACCTCCCCGAGGCATGTGTTTGAAGCAAATAATCGATAAGCCCGCATCGTTCCTGCCCGTTGACCGAGATTCATGGACTGGCAACTTCAAAAATTCCAAACAAATCCCCCCCTCATCAAATTCTTATTTAATTTCAAAGTCTCTTTTGGGCGGAGGTTGACGAGCGTTAAAAAAAATGCAATCACATAAATATCACATTTCCCTACTTCCCGCTAGACGGATTTCAAAGCCTACTCGACAATAAAAAAGAAACGAACACACTTGCACACAAACGAAAGCTCATCTCGCCACGGCAATGACGTCCCCGATTTTTTTGTCTGCTTCCCATGCTGGTGGTGCTTTGTTTGCGTTGCATATCGTTTCTGTGTTTTGCGTTTCCTCTTTTGCAACCGGTGTGGTTCTCCTGCTCGTCACCGGAGACAAAACTTTTGCACCGCCTGCTCAGCGGCAGTGGCTTCTAGTGCTTTTCCCTGGGACGTTCTTTTATATCCCCATTTACCCTCCCCCTCCACATAAACACACACACACACACACACTTGGCTACAACGTGCGGCATATCAGTTCGTCGTGTTTTGTTGATTATTTTTGCCTTCCTTTCCGTCCATTACGGTAAAGCGTACGGTTTCAACGGATAGCAAAGCCCCGGGACGACCTCATTTCTGGCGTGCATTATGAGTGCAAAAATTCCGTTCCAGGGCCGAACACGGGCGCCCTTTCTCTGCCCACGGGGGCAAAGCAAATAATGTGGGCCTCTGTGTGTGCACGTAGAATGGGAGGGGGAGGAGGAGTACGGGACGGGTGTGCATCCGACTCAGGCTGTCTGTGTGGCGTAAACGAACGCTAGTCATTTATCATCTCACAGCGTGGTCGGTGGAATCCCATGTGAGACAGCGAGATGAAGCGCTGGATGGGCCGACGAGCAGACGAGTGTGGATTGTTAAAATCGATCGTCTCCGGGTGGAGAGAAGCTCATTTTTAATATGCCACTTTTTTATGTGCTTGCATCGGCAGGCTTCATCATGCATATTTTAAGCATTGATCATTTATTGAGACGAACAGCGGAGCACGCTTCTAACCGATTAATTATTCTTTCCCCTTTTTTGGGGATTGTCGAAAGCGCGCTACGCATACAATAACCCTTGTTTCCATCGCAGGATTGAACGCTCATTTGCTATTCAAAGCTCGTAAGGTAATTCAGCCAGTGGTAAGTAAGTATAAGGAGGTCGTAAACCGAAAGCATTAGTTACACAATTTTTAAGGCTTCAGTTTGTACCAGCGTGAGTAATGGTTAGTGATTGTTGAGTAAGGTAATAACAATTAAAAGTGTAGGTAGGAGCAAAGTCTCTATTTCTCCAACGATTTACTCTTTTTTGAATTACTGTTTTTACATTGATTTCGACTAAAAACTTATCATTTTTTGATCGATTAGAATATAATCTATCTATTTGTGAATATATCTTCATTGTCTTCATTCTTAAAACGACGAATTAGACAGTTCTGTATTTGTTATTTCCTGTGTCCACAAAACTGTTTAGAGCTATTAATAGTTTGTTTAATGTAGTTATGTTCTAAATAATAAACTGATTATTACTTAATAGGGCTCATAGAGAAAGCAGAATGGAATTTTAGAAAAAAACAGGTGTTCATTTTGCTCGTAAAAGATAAAATCACATCAAATTGTTACCTCCAAATGTAAAAATTTGTTTGTTTGCAATTAAATTGTTTATATAGTTAAGGCTTTTGGTTTTACTGTTCATATACAAATTCGTCTACACACTGAAGGGAATAAATTTCCAGATACATTAATCCGCAAACCTACACCCAAATTGAGCCTTTACGATGATCAACGATGAAAACTTCTCGTTGTATTTTTATTGATTTATAAATAATCACAACAACTGAAGGATAATGCGAATGCTTTCCAACCGTTTCCGTTCGTAGCCAGTTTCCATCGCAGTAGGCCGTTGAAATTGCTTTCGCTAACCGTTGGAAATAAAACAACTCCTCTCAAAAATCAAATCTCACGGAAGCAAAACAGACGCGAGCCCCACGCAAACACTAAGCTTAAAGACCATTTTCTTTTCAAATTCTCTTCACCGTAAACGGAACAAAGATTAGACGGTCGTAAGCACGTGGGGCTACGGAACGTTTCGGGCTCGGAATAACAAAATGGAAGCGTTCGCCTCTCCCCATTCGGAGGCAGGATATTGACAACGTCCTCCTTAGCGGCGTGGCGCGCAAAAGCCCGTTCGCTCTATGCTCCCTACTTCGCTCCATGGCCCAGCAATGGCCTCCCCCTTAAACGTCAGGTTCAGGATACCTACATGAACGCCTTTCGACGAAGGTGAACCGGCCGGGACCGGGGCCGATGTTGAGTCGTTTGATTTCGCCTTCTCCATTTCGGTGTTTCTGCTTTCCAACTTCCGCCGCTGTTCGGGAGGGAAGTTTTCGAGATGGAAAATATCTTCCGCAAGTGTGCGTGCGGGCGTGCGGGCGT